>JASTWP010001852.1:0-57988 GCA_030770255.1 Temnothorax ravouxi | reverse complement strand
ATCATTTATTAAGTCTCTTTTTTTGACAAAAAATAGAATTTTGGCACAGAAATCTGTGATTTCGGTGTGTTTTAAATGCTTACGAAAATGAATGTTTTCAGAATGAATAATATTTCGAGTCACGTGATTGCTTCAGTTAGTTAGACAAGGATAGTACGGTACCCGTTCAACTATCTCACTCACACAGCTCGGATCGCTCGAGAACAGTGGAGTGCTCCTTCCAGTATGATTATAGTTCAATGCTTCAGATCAAAGGTGCCGACAGTGAACATACTGTATCTATCTACTTATACTGTGCCTATGTTCTCTGAAGTAATCCTGAGTCAGTACAGACCTTTGAATACATGGAATTTGAATAATATACTAATAAAATAATCATAATTTGTAAGCTAATGTAATTCTTAACAAAACTTTAATAACAACATAATAAAGCTACCCTAAGAGCAAAAACTCGACTTTAAGTCGACTTTAAAGTCGACTTCCCGTCATGACGAAAAGTCATCGACTTCCCGCCAATCTTTAAAGTCGATAAAATAAACCGCTGCGTACGTCTGGAGGTCGGTTGTGTATCTTGAAACGAGGTGAAAATGACAAAAGTTAACAGATTTTATTAGATTTTGATAAATAAAATCGTAGATACGCTAATGAATCACTTTGTAATTTTTACCTCATTATTTCAAGATACACAATCGACCCCTTGCTGGGAGGGCTAAAACTGATGCATTTCGATTTTTTTCATATATAAAATAATTTAATTATCTAAAAACTGTACAATTACAATCCTAATGTTTTTATTCTTAATTACAAAGGCGGCCATAACTGTGCCACTTCTGCGTGCGCGGATTTCGGCAGCCACTTCTGGTAAGCTGACAACAGAACTAAAATTATAAATATATAATATCCACAGACTTTTATACTAGATCACTAACATCTATAGACGCACTGCCGAAAAGCTGATGCGAGTGCAAGTGTTAGTGAAGAGTGCGCGGCGGCCATATTGAATTAACAATAAGTCACTATTGGGTGTTCATCAGTTGCTCATGATTGTGCGTTTATCTGCATTCGTTATTACAGTACAATAACGAAGCAGGCAAATGTTTTTTGTGTTAAATATTGGTACTACATATGTTTATCAATAAGTTTGTAAGTAATGCCTTCGACGTGTAGCGTACTTGGATGCCGAAATCGAAACCACTACTCCTGTAGTATTAAACTATTGTACTTCTATTGTATAGAAATTTTGTATAAAACTACTTGTATAGAATCTGTAGTATAGCATATCTTACTAAAATCAATATGGCTGCAAGCATCACGGCCGAGATGCCTGTCAGCGGTCTAGTATTGTACAGAAGTCTATGATAATATCTAGATATTATTTTATAAATTAAAATCTCACATTTTTATCCGAACCTCAGATTTCTAGCAGTTTGTATTTGGACACGATTCCCTGCGACTGCAGCGTTTGTATGTACTATTGCTTGAGTGCGTGGTATCAATCTGAAAAGATCGTATTGAATTGATGTAATCTATTCGATGAATCAACGTGAAATTGAAAGAGATGGAATAACGATTTACCTGGCCCATGACTTGGTGATGCTCCCAGGTGTCGTCAGCAGCGACGGAACAAATCGTTTCAGCTCAGGGCATACTTGACCCTCCAAGAAGAAATACGCGAACCACTTTGACACCGTCCACGGATGCTTTAATCCATCGATGATAGTGCCCATCCGGCCTTTCCAAATGTACCAGGACACGCGGCAAATGATCTTCCCAGTTCCATTTGATTATATCTATAAATGAGAATAATATTCGATCATAATGAAGATTAATATATCTTTATAAATAAGTAGGCAAAACATTATAAAACAACAATTGTGATAAAAATATATACCTTGGCGGTGGATCAACCAATGGTTCACGTGCTCACTAGTGCAAGCGCCCGAATTCGCTATAAGATGGCATAGCATGGGAGCGAATTTCGGAAATCATTTGGGTTCTATCGCCGTGACACCTCGCATGTACATACATCTTATTCGTTTCGTACACCTCTTTATGAACCATCTATTCCGGACTGATTTTTCGTAGCACGCACGAAGAATACATGAAACACAGGTTCCCCTCCATTTCTGGTGTTCTGAAAGATGGTTCAGAATGGAGAGCTGTCGCATTCAATAGGTCTTAATTATCGATGACAATAACACACCATATTTAACCTGTAAGCATGTTTCCACTTGGCTTTATCCTGATCCTCTTTTATACCTCGTCGGGCGAAACTTTTTTCACGACTTGATCCGCCATACCTGCAAGAACTATCTGGCGCAACAATTTCGCTTCCATGTCGGTTGGTAACGGCATTACGGCCTTACTATTACTCGCGTAAGCTCTGCTCCTCCAACCTCCAGCCTCCTTGAGATTCGCCGCCATATTGATGGATGCATGACGCGTCGCTTGACTGTTTTCCGTCTTTTTATAAGTCGACTATTTAGAAGTTGACTTTTACTCGACTTTCCGTCATTTTTAGAAGTCGACTAGAAGTCGACTTACAAAAATCGACGGAAAGTCGACTTCTATAAGTCGACTATTTAGAAGTTGACTTTTAGTCGACTTTCCGCCATTTTTTAGACGTCGACTATTTAGAAGTCAACTTTTAGTCGACTTTCCGCCATTTTAGAAGTCGACTAGAAGTCGACTTATAAAAGTCGACTTGCCGTCGACTTGCCGTCGACTTTCCGTCAACTGTGCTCTTAGGGCTAATAAAAGAGTAGCAAATTATAATTATTTCATTGATATATTATCCGAGTTTCATATATTCAAAGACTTGAAGCCCTATTCTCGAATCGTTTTCATGAAATTTGCATGTGAAATTTAATGCTTTTCAAATAGTTACTACGCGGTCAACGTAATGTTACAAATGCTTCGAAGCATTCCTCTTCTCTTTTCTTTCAATGAAGAAAGAAAGAGAAGAAGAACGCTCCAAAGCATTTGTAGCGTCACGTTGACCGTAGTCTTAGTCGCATATGAAAATCATTAGGGCAGGCTCGAGAATACGGTACTGACTCAGGATTACTTTCAGGAACATACATTTATAATCAAAAGTTGTTCTATTTCGATTCCTTTATATGTTCCTTGGCAGTAACCTTTTGAATTTGAATCACCCTGTATATACTACGCAAAAGACAGTAAACTTTCTAATAGACTCTGTAAACTAATAAGATTTATAGGTTTGTTTTCTATTATGGCACTGTCTACTTGTGGAACTGTACATATATATTAAAGCTTACAAAGTGTATATACAATATAGAAAATTATACATACCATTTATTGTGTGTACCACTGTTGGATACATTTGTGATACTTGTGGACCTTTCAACGGAAGGAGAAGTTGGCTTTACAACACGCTGAGTTACTTTTTTATTGTAGCCTGTAGGATATAATATTTATATTATATTTTATTGTTAAAAATCACTGTCTATATTTTATAAAATTAATAATTGCAGTTATTCATGTGCTATCATTATCACTCTAGTTTGATATATACAGGGTGGGACATTTGAATTGAGACACCTAAATATCTAAAAAATAAAGCAAAATAGAAAGATTTTAAACAAAAGTTGGGGTACTATTGCAACAGCATATTCTTCAGATAAAATAAAGTCAAAGTCCTTTACCACTTTTTCGTCCGACAAACAATTATCGAGATATTGTAAGTTTATTATTGAAAAAGTTACCAAGTTTTCCTTGAATATCCCAAAAAGTATTAGGCAGATAAAAAATGTTTCAGACAAAAGTTGTTCAAATTTATTGGTACAAAAGGATCAAGTGGGACAAATACTAATAAAACTAATGTTCAAAAAAATAGATTTTTCAAGGTCACATAAAAGTCACCGTCATTTTCATAAATATATGATTTTTTCCATGTTATGCTATGATTCATCTAATTATTCTACATATAAAAGTATTAAGGTAAAGTTATAAAAATATCAATAGTTTGCGAGATATTTCATATTTTATTCTGGCACATCTTGACATAAAATATAAAATATATTTCGTAAACTATTCATTTTTTGGTAACTGTACCTTAACACTTTTATGTACGGAATAATAAGATCAGAATTAATTGATGTAAAGAAAACACATTGTTGCTTTGCATTAAAAAATACACAACTATATGTCATTTTTGAAAAGCAACAATGTCTTTTCTTTACACTTATTGATTCTTATTATTCTGTTCATAAAAGTGTTAAAGTACAGTTACCAAAAAATAAAGTTTACAAGATATAGTTTATATTTTATATCGAAGTGTATCAGAATAAAATATAAAATATCTTGTAAACTATTAATTTTTTTATAACTACCTTAATACGTTTATATACAGAATAATTAGAATTGCATTATAAAAAAATCAAACAATTATACATACCATCCATGCTTTGTTCGGTATCAACAAATTTGCGTGTGGAGTTTGCAGGTATGTATGTACATACATGGAGGAGTTGCCATACGTTTCTTTTTTTTTTTTACTATGATCTGTAAAAAATATATATATGTATAGACATGGCGTACATTTAAATGTATATATGTACAGGTCATCCTAATTCTTTCAATTTTAAATGTCATGACATCAACGTTAATTGTCAGTTTTATAAGCTCAAATATTAATAAAAATCCTAAGATAGAATGTAATAAATACAACATTAAAAATAACATCAATTAAAGTCAAAAGATTTGGGACACTATGTGCATATAAATGACTTACTGCTATTATCATCACTGCTATCATCCTCTTTTTTGTCATGAAATAGTGGTTTTTTAATAGTTCTTCTTTGGTTTTCTTGAGTTGCATGTACTATGTTGTTGAAGGCTGTTTCATCAGATGTAAAGATTGTTTCAGCTTCCTTTTCAATTTTTCTCGCTATTTCATAAGTATCTGTAAAAATAAATTAATGTTTTAAATGTAAGTATTAAGTGCACCCAAAAATTTTTGTCATTGTCTTGCACAAAATCAATGCAAAAATTAAAAAATGTCAATTTATTGAAGTACATACAAACTTTTGGAACAACCTAATATATAAAAAAAAATGCATTGTATTGTCAAAACAATAATATTATTATTACCGTATGGTCCAATAATCTTCCGGTACTCTAAAATCGTCCAGTTATCATGGGGAACTACTTTTTTAATAATAATTGCTGATCTCATATTAGTACCCCTTGGTGGCCATGCAAAACTATTATTTATGGGATCCACCCAACTGTTAGGTACTACGGAGCACCAATTATTATAAAATATGACGTAATACATCTGAAACAATACAAAAATTATGAAAAGCCTATTTTATGCTGTTTATTTCAATATCTATTTTTATAATCCATATTTTAAAATGTGTACCTTCATATATTTACTAAGATATAGCATCAATCCTATTTGTGGCCTAGCATAATAAGTGTTTAGAGATGGATAAATATTTGTACAACCGTGTTATATACATTCAACTATATTTCTAAATGTAAAAGAGGCATTATGTAGTGTACATCATTCAATATTATTCTGAAGGCTTTTCCTTCAATTTCTGTAATAGGTATCATTTCTATGTTTTTGAGCCTACTTGCTTTATAAATTTTCATATCTTGCGAATTGCAAGGATAAATCGGGATAGGTCTAAGATTCATATATTTTCTTCCCAGAAAAACAGCAATATCATTTTTGAAACCAATATAATCGATACAAAACACGGATCCGTCTTTAACGTAACAGCAATTATCCGCTGGTTTTCTTGTCAATTTATATTTAGCAAACCATATTTCTCTGTGTGAACGTACACATCCCAAAGGTAAATTTTTTCCATCTGGCTTTACAAGCAATGGCTCAAATGTATCCGGATTATTATCAGGATTATTGCCTGATATTTTTGTGAACTCAGTAATCCTGTTATGTAGTTGAGATAAAATGGTTTGTCTGATTTGCGTAGCATCTTCTTCAAGGTTTTCATATGGTTCTCAAATGGGACTGCTATACGTATTTTGTGTGAATCTGAAGATTGCCTGCGTAATAACAAATATGCTGAAGATTTATTGCTGCATTTTGTAGAAAACATTCAAAATACTATATGGTGAAGACCATATCGTATACAATGTTCATAACCTATTACATCTATGTGAAGATGTTAAAAGATATGGTTCGCTCGATACATTCAGTGCCTTCCCTGGTAAAAATTCCGGACAGAAACGGTCAGAACGCGCACCTATCTGTTTCTGTCAGCAAAATTGTGTGTTTCTATCCACGCAATTACGGGCAAATACGGTTAGGAACAGGTTACGCAATCTATCGGCTTCTGGCCGTAAAAGCGGATAGGTATGGCATGCATGGCTAACTGCATCTAACTGATTCCTAACGGAACGGAACTTATCCGAATCTATGCGCAAACGTAATTACGAATCCTATCCGTTTCTATACGCAAGCAGTTTTGAATGTCTATCCGCATCTGATTGCGGAACCTGACAGAATATCTATCTGCATTTATACGGAACGGAACTTATCCGAATCTATCCGCAAACGTAATTACGAATCCTATCCGTTTCTATACGCAGTTTTGAATGTCTATCCGCATCTGATTGCAAAACCAGGCAGGATATCTATCTGCATTTGCATGCAATTATGATTTGCCCGCTCTATCCGTTTCTAACTGCAAATGCGTTTTATTCATTTCTTATTACTGCAAATACATGTACATTGTGGAAGGTTTGTAGTTATCAGGTAGATTCTACCTTTAAACGCCAGGAGAAGGGATTCCTCCAGTTACGACACTGTAATTTTTCTGGTTGTCGCCTGACAGAACGCCTGCTTATATATTATGGCTGGTTGTATTTTAAATGTGAGAAACGCTTTTCATCATGCGCCGCCTAGCGGCGTCGTCGCGAATCGTCGTCCATCTGCATCTGTACGCAATGTCGACCTATAGGAATTTGTCTGCAACTACGGATACGAGTCCTGTATGTTTCTGTCCGCATTCTGTACGCATCAGATGCTGACGGTATCTATCCGTAATTACAGATACCGCATCCATCTGCATCTGTACGCAATGTCGACCTATAGGAATTTGTCTGCAACTACGGATACGAGTCCTGTATGTTTCTGTCCGCATTCTGTACGCATCAGATGCTGACGGTATCTATCCGTAATTACGGATACCGCATCCATCTGCATCTGTACGCAATGTCGACCTATAGGAATTTGTCTGCAACTACGGATACGAATCCTGTATGTTTCTGTCCGCATTCTGTACGCATCAGATGCTTACTGTATCTATCCGTAATTGCGGATACCGCATCCATCTGCATCTGTATGCAATGCCAACCTATAGGAATCTGTCTGTAACTATATGGATACGATTCCTGTTTGTTTCAGATAGGAGTTGAATCTATTTCTTCAACGTTGCTGTTATATAGTTGCTGGTAATATCTAACGAAATCCTGTTCGCTCTAACAGCAACGTTGAAGAAAAAATTCAACTCCTATCTGAAACAGGCAGGAATCGTATCCATAGTTGCAGACAAATTTCTATAGGTCGACATTGCGTACAGATGCAGATGGATACGGTATCCGCAATTACAAATAGATACCGTCAGCATCTGATGCGTACAGAATGCAGATAAAAACAGACAGGATTCGTAGTTGCAGACAGACGCAGTTAAGATTTCCCTCAGACAGTATGCGGACAAAATCAGTTAGAATTGTAACACGTAATTGCAGGTAGAAGCAGTTAAGATTTTCCTCGGATAGGATGCGGGCAGAAACAGTTAGAATTGTAACACGTAATTGCAGGTAGACGCAGTTAAGATTTGCCTCTGATAGGATGCGGACAGAAACAGTTAGAGTTGTAACACGTAATTGCAGACACTTACAGTTGAAAATGTTGCCTCGGATAGGATGCGGAAAGAAGCGGATAAGATCTCATCACATTTTTCTATGTTACAACAGTTGTACGGTTAGAAACAGATGGGATTGGTATCCGCAAATATTTACTGCAGACAGAACAGACAGCTTACAGTTAGATACAGATAGAATTTCTATCCGTTTCTGTCCGTATCTGTCCGGAATTTTTACCAGGGGTGTGCAGAGTACAGAAATGTTTCACATAATCCACTGGCTTCATCACTCCTAAGCATACCAAATGCATATAATCCAATGGAAAAGCTGTTATCATGTCAATTAAACGCCGAGCCGTTTTTACTGATGAAAATGAAACCACATATTAGTCCAGTAATCGAGAAACCATTCACTCATGAATCAACCCATGAAAATGTGATAATTTTATCAAAAATTCTCAAAGAAAGAGATGTAAATACCACACTTATAAGACAGACACATGAGTCAAATAGAAACACACTTTTGGAGATTGCTTCAACGGATGAAAATTCAATTGGCAATGTTCTTAGTCCAACAATTAAGAAACAGTGCATTCATCCATCATTTGACACAAATGTAAATGTTGAAATATCTATAATAGATCAGAACGTTTCGTGGACAAGTAGAATTTCACATAGAGAGTGAAACGTCAAACATTTTTTCCATTAAAAACATGTATAAACAATTGGAAGCGAGAACTTTACCGGACGGCTAAAGTAAGGTTCTTTTAAACAATGGTTTAATGGTTGGATAATGGGGCTGAAGTGTTGGTCCACCGAAAAAACAATTTTATATCCACAAAGATGGATCCGTTGAAGTAAGTTTATGATTACTAGAGGAAGAACTGGTACCAAACCTAATTTTTTTCATTTACCGTCAGGTCTTCATAAATGGACATTCTACATCTGTACCCGGGTTGAAACCTGGTACGACTGTTAGTAACATATTAAAGAACATAGAACTCGTTCAAAACTTACTTTTATGTGATGGCACTGGATTAAAAGACAGGTAATTTATGAAAAACTCTGTTTGCCTTGTGGGTATGCATTAAAAATATTATTGTTATTGTTATTACATTGTGTTATAGGTTTTCCGATTTGTGCGTTAGATATGTTCAGCCTAAGCAAATTCGTGTCAAATATGGTTTAGTTCGATGTATTTTTTGCACAAAATTTCGAAAGAGAATTGTTAGCAAGAAACAAAATGCATTGAAGCGAGCACACAAACAAAAAATTCGAAACAAAAACAAGCAAAAAGTAACAAAAAATCAAAAAGCTAAAAATAAGAGACTAGAGAAAAAGGTACAATATTTTTTTTCACTTATACGTGGTATGTGAACCTCATTTGTATCATCTTATGGGTGATTTCTCGCTGTCATAGTTAACGAAGCTCACCACTGAACTGGCTAAGAAAAGAAAGAAGTGTGCCAGAGTGAGAAAAGCAATAATTGATGAAGAAATGTCAAAGTTACCTCCAACCCAACGAGAAGCTTTCAAGGCATGCTTTGATGCCGCAAAAGTTTCTGATCAAGGTCGAAGGTACACACAACAGTGGATCTATGAGTGTCTATTGATGAAAATCAAAAGTAAAAAGTTGTATGATCATTTGAGGTCACATAAAATTCTATCATTACCTCACAAAAGTACTCTAAATAAGTACTTGAAATGTATGGGAAGTGCCTATGGATTTAATGCCGCAACATTCAACTTATTGAAAAAACAATCTGAGCAAAAGAATCCTGCAGAAAGAAGAGGTGAAACAATGTCACTGGAAATAATAAATTAAAATTTTATTTTCCCCAAATTCTAATTCATCCAAATGTTATGTATTATACAGGAGCTCTTTTAATTGACGAAATGAAATTGGCAGATAACTTACGCTTTGACAGGGATTCATGTCAATTTCACGGCTTCGTTAATTTAGGTGATCATACCCCACACGATCAGAAACATGAATTGGGGGATCACGCTCTGGTTTTCATGTTACAACCCTTTCGAGGAAAGTGGGTACAAGCACTTGCTTGTTTCTTGAGTAAAGGTTGTGCAAAGAGTTCTGTGCTGCACTGCCTTATTTTGGAGTGTTTGATGCTCCTTGAACAAAGCGGTTTTCAGTGTGATGTTATTACCACTGACGGTGCAACTTGGAATCGAAGCACTTGGAAAAGGTTTGGGATAGAGGGAGAGAATGTGTCTTGCGAACATCCATACGACATAAAACGAAAGTTGTGGTTTTGTTCCGACTTCCCTCATTTAATAAAAAACTTACGGAATTTCATAATAAAGAGTCCGGAAACATGGGTAAACATTCTTCGACATTTTAAAATAAAGTCCGCAGCTCTGACTCCTTCCTAAAAGTATAGAATTAATTAATTGATTTTCTTTTATAGACACCTGATGGAGTTATAAAAATGAGCCACTGGCAGGCAATATTAGATTGTGAAAATAATCCTTATGGTCTACAAGTGGCACATAAATTGACTGCAAATCATTTAAAGCCTTTGTATTATCAAAAAATGAATGTTCCTCTGGCGTTTGAAGTAAGTAACTAACTGTATTTCCAATAACATAACTATGTTACATTCATGTTCTTAATTTCTTTTCAGTTATTCTCTGATCGTGTAGCTGCTGCGATGCAAATTTTTCGAAAATTTAACACTAATCTTAAAGATGCAGAACCGACAATAAAATTTATCAAACGGATAGGTAAATTGATCAAAGTTATGATGTCTCGGATGCCATCTGATGCATTGAAACCTAACATTCAAAGTCATCAAGTAATCAAGAACTTCCTGAATTATTTGAAAGAATAGGAGAAAGAGGCAAAAAACCATAATTATAACTTCCTGTCAGATAGTACTAGTCATGGTTTGAAAGTCACATTAAGTGCAACACTGGAGATTCTTCAGTTCTTGACATATAAAAATAATTATAAATACTTAATGACAGCTAGATTGAATCAAGATGCATTAGAACGATTCTTTGGCTTAGCGAGAGGAGTGTGTGGTTCTAATGACCACCCTGATTCAATATTGTTTGGCCAAATGTTCAGATTAATGAGCACTTATTCTCTGATTAAACCGAGTAAAGGGAGTAATGTTGCTGGAGGCGAAATGCTAAATTCTTTAATAAATTTCAAAAATTTATCTCAAGACCATAGCGGACGTCAAGAATTCCAAGAAGTTATGGATAGTATTATTGAAATGGGGAAATCTCCGGAAAATCATATTCATAATCAAGTTAAAAGTAACAAAAAACCGGAGCAGAGTGAGACCGAAGAAGTACAACGTTCTCTAATAGGGTATATGGCTGGATATATTGTGAGGAAAATCGCATAGGTGGACGAAATGTACCGATTGTATTCAAAGCATTCAATCAACAAATCCAGATCATGCAAATCATGAACTAATTTCTTTATTGTCGCGTGGACATTTAATCTATCCTTCTGAGAGGTTAATTGAATTGATAGAAAAAATGGAGAAAACTGTATTGAAAACCGTAAATTCGGCAGGTATCAACTGCGATACAATTATTCAGATAAGTTATGCACTTCAAGAGTTGTCGCTTTCTCTTATTGGATGCTCTGAACATATGGAATCCTTGACGAAGTCCGTAGCTAGTTTTTACATAATAATTCGTGCTGAGTTTTTAACAAAACGTGTTAATAAACTAAAATCTGCTAGCAGATTGAAAACTCGACAAAATCGAAAAAACGCTAAACTTTGAAGATTGCTTACATTAATAACTTTTTATATTAAACATTTAACAAGATGTGATGAGTTTGAAATGCAATAATACAGCCCTTATAGAAAAGTAGTACTAAAAGTACACAGTAATAAATTACTGTAAATACTGGCAGTAATATTTTGGCGAGTACTTTAGAAGTACTGGGCATTACTGGTAGTAATTTATTACACAGAACTACTGGTGCTTAGTATTGAATTACTCACCCAAAAATTTCCAATTTTCGATATACACTCGACATAAAAAAAATTTTTTTTTTTGAAATTTTATTACTATTTTATAACTAAATTTTTTCTTAAGATGCAGTCTATGATTATAAATATTTTCTCGTATTTGAAAAAAACACTTATCTTGGTGGGATCGAACTCGGGACCTCTGGATCGTGAGCCAACTGCCTTATGTGGTGAGCCAACTGCCTTACGTGGTAGACTACTTCTTAATTTGATGTAAGTGTTATATATAGTCTACATATGTCATAACCAGCGTAAATATATAATTTTTCAAAAATCATCTTAAGAAACAAATTCAGTTTAAAAACTGATTATTATTATAACACATAACTTTTGTATTTTTACAACATAATAAAATTCTTCAATTTTATAATGTCTCACTATCATTTTCATTAATTATTTATTAAAACGTTTCATTTACCTTAGAGAGAGACTAAAACAAATAAAAGAAATTTTTATGTTTACGTAAAAAATTTGTAAAACCTTGTCTATCCTTTAGCCTTTGACCATAGCCTTTCCAAAGTCCAAATGTGAAAATTTATTTTTAAGATACTTCTCCGTCTCCTAACGCTGCGATGTATATATCACGTGATCAGATAATCACGTGATCAAAGAAAATGTCACTTTCACTTTTTCGACACTGGCGGCGCAGGTATCGCCAGTTTCGATATCGCACGCGTATTTCGAACGATCTAGTAGATAAATTACAGTACAAAATTACCTTTTTCAAAAAAAGGTAAAAACAATTAAGGCGCCAAGTACACGCGCAATGTATGTTGTAAATCTAAAAATCTTAAATGGTAGTAGCTTTATTTCTTCTTAACAAAATAATTCACAAAATTGCGTTACCTAACTCAACTCAAGTGATATGTATAGTAGCTTTATTTCTCCCTAACAAAATAATTCACAAAATTGCGTTACCTAATTCAACCTAAGTGATACGTATTTCAAAAAAGATGTGAAATCTTTAAGGATGTTTTATAGGCACAGTCCCAACCAAAAGTATGCAGGAAATATTAAAAACTCTGATATTAATTCTCCAGAGATCCAAAGACAAAAAATGTATATAAATAGTTACGAAACATCTAATAGAATGTAAAAGACGTAAATTTAGTGAATGTAAATAACTGTTACTACTATTTTTTTCAAAAAAAATTTTCAAAAAAAAATTGTAAATCGTTTCAAATTTTGTTGCTATATTTTTGTTTGTTGATGATCTGCTTGTGTGTAAAATATTATTATATTGGTTACATTTTTTAATGTTTACACTTTTCTCTGTAAAACCCTTTGTAAAACGGATTTTCAAGAATTGATAACTTTTTATCTAAATTGTGAATCGATTTGAAAGACCCCGAACTTTGAAAGAGTATACAGAATATGATATTAAATTTTCATTAACTTCGTTACATTTTGCCTAACTATATAAAACATCCTTAAATTGCGCCAATTGCAAAAAAAATATACTTTGAAAAATAATTGTTGTGCAACTACTTTTAAAAAATAAAACAAAATTGTGTTACCTAACTCAACCCAAGTGGTATGTATCTTTGTATTCCTGAGAGTCTTTCTATCAACCCAAGTGGTGGTAGTTTTAATTCTCCTTGATAAAATTATAATATTACAAAAAATTATTTTAATCACAAAAAATTAAAAAGATAACATTATAAAATAAAAATATTTAATTAAATTAAAATAAATAAATTTTTCTTGTAAAAAACTTGGCGCTGCTTTTTTAAGGTAACGTAGTGTAACGAAACGTGGGTCAACGCACAAGAAACGTATCGGTTACGGCGTTAAGCGTCGTCTACAATGGTAGCAGGAGTAAGTATGCAGTAAGACGTAAGCTGTAAGCTATTCTATTGACCCATCACAGTCGATTATTCTTGAATTGTAAAAATCCTATTAGTCAAAAACTTACTGCTTACGTCTTACTGTATACTCCTGCTGCCATTGTAGATGACGCTTTATACGTCAATACGTTTCTTCTGCGTTGATCTACGTTACGTTACCATACAAACGTTTTGTGCGGAGGCTCTAACCGATACGTTTCTTGTGCGTTAATCCACGTTATGTTACGCAACGCTCATACGAGTCTTGTGCGGAGGCTCTTATCCAGACAAATTTGCATAGCGCATAAACATAAGTGTAAACACATATGTGCAAAAGGAAATAGACAAATCCATCTTTTTATGCATATGCTTATGCACCTATGCAAGTTTGTCTGGGTTGACCTTAAAAAAGCAGCGCCAAGTTTTTTACAAGAAAAATTTATTTATTTTAATTTAATTAAATATTTTTATTTTATAATGTTATCTCTTTAATTTTTTGTGATTAAAATAATTTTTTGTAATATTATAATTTTATCAAGGAGAATTAAAACTACCACCACTTGGGTTGATAGAAAGACTCTCAGGAATACAAAGATACATACCACTTGGGTTGAGTTAGGTAACACAATTTTGTTTTATTTTTTAAAAGTAGTTGCACAACAATTATTTTTCAAAGTATATTCTCTTTGCAATTGGCGCAATTTAAGGATGTTTTATATAGTTAGGCAAAATGTAACGAAGTTAATGAAAATTTAATATTATATTCTGTATACTCTTTCAAAGTTCGGGGTCAAATTTCAAATCGATTCACGAATTTAGATAAAAAGTTATCAATTCTTGAAAATCCGTTTTACAAAGGGTTTTACAGAGAAAAGTGTAAACATTAAAAAATGTAACCAATATAATAATATTTTACACACAAGCAGATCATCAACAAACAAAAATATAGCAACAAAATTTGAAACAATTTACAACAATTTTTTTTTTGAAAATTTTTTTGGAAAAAATAGTAGTAACAGTTATTTACATTCACTAAATTTACGTCTTTTACATTCTATTAGATGTTTCGTAACTATTTATATACATTTTTTTGTCTTTGGATCTCTGGAGAATTAATATCAGAGTTTTTAATATTTCCTGCATACTTTTGGTTGGGACTGTGCCTATAAAACATCCTTAAAGATTTCACATCTTTTTTGAAATACGTATCACTTAGGTTGAATTAGGTAACGCAATTTTGTGAATTATTTTGTTAGGGAGAAATAAAGCTACTATACATATCACTTGAGTTGAGTTAGGTAACGCAATTTTGTGAATTATTTTGTTAAGAAAAAATAAAGCCATTTAAGATTTTTAGATTTACAACATACATTGCGCGTGTACTTGGCGCCTTTTTTTACCTTTTTTTGAAAAAGGTAATTTTGTACTGATATCATGCATTTTATAGTGATAAGCAAGTATCGGCAACATTTTTCCATTTTTCATTTTTTAATTATTCACAAATTGACAATAACAACGAATTAAATTTTTATTAAATTTATATATATATATATGTATACATATAAAACCTCTTATTTTTTACAAATATACATATATGTGTATTTATATTCGTATTATATAGAGAATCGGTATAACATGAAATGTAATAGTAGTTATAATATAGAACTATTGTCTTCTATTTTTGAAATTTATTAAATATGTATTGATTAAATACGTATTTATTATATTTAATGTTATTCTTGCAATTCTCTATGTTAAGTGGATATAAATACACATGTATATCGTATATATACATATGTATATATAATATTAACATGTTTTTTAAATCATGTTTAACTGCAATAATTAAATTATTTATACTAAACCAATTAATAATTTTTAAAATAAAAAATTTACCTGACAATGTGATTAATTATTTCTTATCCACTAATTATTAATTTTCAAATAAGTAATAATTTATGTACTAAAAACACATGAAGAATATGAAACGATACGAAACTGGAAACTACTGAAACAGATTCGGGTCTGGACTAGTTATTTATTGGTTCGAATTTCTTGACTGCTTGAACAGATCGACTGAGAAAAAGTTTATTATAATAGACCATTTTGCCGAAAATATTACATACATGGATCCAACTTGTATCAAACCTATGAATAATACGTGATTATAATCGATATAATTGTATATATTTATTTTTGTACAGTTATCTTCAAGAAATGACAAGAGATATGATACATCTAATATTTGTAAATAGATTTCTGTTAGATGATCTGATCATGGATTAATATTTTAATACTGTTTCTGATTGTTATCGGAATGAATTAAAGTATAATTTTGTATCTTTATATTGTAATTATTATATTCAAGTCATTAAACTATTCATGCATTTTTATTTTTTCTCCAAATGTTTACGAAAACTTAACTATTTAGTAGAGCTACATAATCGAGTAAATGAATTAAATATTATCACATAACTAAATGAATTAAAATCACAGTTCTTAAAAATACAATGGGAGGGAGAGGGAGAGGGAGAGGGAGAGGGAGAGAGAGAGAGAGAGAGAGAGAGAGAGAGAGAGAGAGAGAGAGAGAGAGAGAGAGAGAGAGAGAGAGAGAGAGAGAGAGAGAGAGAGAGAGAGAGGGAGAGGGAGAGAGAGAAGGAGAGAGAGAGAGAGAGAGAGAGAGAGAGAGAGAGAGAGAGAGAGAGAGAGAGAGAGAGAGAGAGAGAGAGAGAGAGAGAGAGACTATTTGCGTGTCTTATTACATATGTCCCCCGAGGCGAAGCCCGGGTAACCAGCTAGTATAATATAATATATATATATATATATATATATATCATTTATATATATATATATATATATCATTTATATATATAAGTACCGTCGTCTGTATGTATGTATGTATGTATGTACGCGAACTACTCATTCGTTAGTAGACCGAATTTTTACCAAAAGTATATGAAATAGGGGTAGAATTTCCCGGGGATGAAAATGTCGCGGCCAATTTTTTGCTACCGATTTTCTGGAAATCGATTTTTTTAATTTTTTTAATTTTTCGGGAAATAATCTACCGAATTCGGGAAATAATCGACCAAATTTCAAAGAATTGTATATGAAACAGGGGTAGAATTTCCCGGGGAGTGCCATAAAGTGTATAGTTTTTCGCTACCGATTTTATGGAAACCGATTATTGTAATTTTTCCAATTTTTCGGGAAATTGACCGAATCACATTCGTTAGTGGACCGAATTTTTACTAAAAATATATGAAGTAGGGGTAGAATTTTCCGGGGAGTGCCATAATGTGTATTGTTTCTTGTTACCGATTTTCTAGAAATCGGTTTTTTTATTTTTTCGGAAAATAATTGATCGAATCTCTTCGTTAGTGGACCGAATTTTTATCAAAAGTATATGAAAGTATAGTATAAAATTATTATCGATTAAACGCGATTAAAAATTTATATAAAAAAGATACTCGATTAAAAATTCATATAAAAAAGACAACTTCGTAAGTTGACAGTTTCACATATCATATGTCATTTTGTGACATATGTCATTTGCAAATTGTAAGGAAAAGACAGAAAGAGGAGAGAGAAGAAAACGGATATTCGCACATTCTGAGATAGATAGATAGATAGATAGAGAGAGAGAGAGAGAGAGAAAAGTTACGTATCTTAAATATTAAATAAAGAAGGGAAGAGAGAGGGAGAGAGGGGGTGAGAAGGGGAGAAAGGGGGAGAGAGAGGGAGAGAGAGGGAGAGAGGGGGAGAGAGAGAGAGAGAGAGAGAGAGAGAGAGAGAGAGAGAGAGAGAGAGAGAGAGAGAGAGAGAGAGAGGAGAGAGAGAGAGAGAGAGAGAGAGAGAGAGAGAGAGAGGGGGGGGGGGAGAGGGAGAGAGGGAGAGAGGAAGAGAGGGAGAGAGAGGGAGAGAGGGAGAGGGAGGGAGAGAGGGGGAGAGAAGGGGAGAGAAGGGGAGAGAGAGGGAGAAAGAGGGAGAGAGGGGGAGAGAGGGGGAGAGAGAGAGAGGGAAAGACAGAGAGAGAGAGGGGGGAGAGGGAGAGAGGGAGGAAGAGAGAGAGGGAGGGAGAGAGGGAGAGAGAGGGAGAGAGGGCAAGAAGAGAGGGAGAGAGAAGGAGAAAAGGAGAGAGAGAGGAAGAGAGAGAGAGAGAGAGAGAGAGAGAGAGAGAGAGAGAAGAGAGAGAGAGAGAGAGAGAGAGAGAGAGAGAGAGAGAGAGAGAGAGAGAGAGAGAGAGAGAGAGAGAGAGAGAGAGAGAGATGAGAGAGAGAGAGAGAGAGAGAGAGAGAGAGAGAGAGAGAGAGAGAGAGGAGAGAGAGAGAGAGAGAGAGAGAGAGAGAGAGAGAGAGAGAGAGAGAGAGAGAGAGAGAGAGAGAGAGAGAGAGAGAGAGAGAGAGAGAGAGAGAGAGAGAGAGAGAGGAGAGAGGGAGAGAGGGAGAGAGGGAGAGGAGGGAGAGAGGGGAGAGAGGGGAGAGAGAGGGAGAGAGAGAGAGGGAAAGACAGAGAGAGAGGGGGAGAGGGAGAGAGAGAGAGAGAGAAGAGAGAGAGAGAGAGAGAGAGAGAGAGAGAGAGAGAGAGAGAGAGAGAGAGAGAGGAGAGAGGAGAGAGAGAGAGAGAGAGATGAGAGAGAGAGGAGAGAGAGAGAGAGGAGAGAGAGAGAGGAGAGAGAGAGAGAGAGAGAGAGAGAGAGAGAGTAAGTAGGACCATCGAGACTCCTAACTTCCTCAAAAAGGCTCGATAAAAAATATATCTAGCGTGCTTGAAATTTGTGCGGACGTGAAATGGCATAATTTCTTTTTTTCCTCCTTTTTTCCATAGAACAACGCTGGCCAAACTTGGAAGCATCATCGTCGTCGGCGTTATATTACGTGTGTAAAATGTTGAACAAATGTCTATCTTCTCGCGCGCGCGTATTCATGAATCACTGAATAAACCTTTGAACGTGTGCAGTTGCATAAATCTTCGAATTCACGTACAATACCGTCAAGATTTATTTTTCCACTTCGAATATTTTTCAGACTTTCTTTGTTGTGACACTAGGTCAAGCAGAAAGTGTGCAACGAGGGAAAAATTACAAATACCGATGCGTGTCGAAGTTCAATTGGCTTCTTAAGATATGGAAGTGTTCTTTATTTCTATAAAAATGATGTAAAAAATTATATATAAAAAAAAATCAGCGCATCTTTTATATTAATTCATGTCAAATGTCGGCTCGATTTTATTCCTCATTGCACATCCATCTGCGTTTACACAAATACTTTCAATAATAGATTAAAAATAATAAAATACACACAATTTTCGTATATACAGCAGCACCGATTGAGTGCAGTATAACTTAAACTTGGATTAATTTTTAGAAAACTAGATTCATATTCGATTAAAAATAAGTTAAGAATACTGAATATATTATAAAGTGGAACATGTAACTTTGAAATCCTTCCTCTCTAATGACAATAGGTTTTTTCTTTTCTATACGGTCTTATTGCTATTTCTCAGTTTTAGGCTAAAAATAATATCTGGAATTCATTCGACTAGCCTGAGAGTTTCGATTTTTTACGAACTCATACATATACCTAATATGTATAATAAAACGCACTTACAAATCGAACTGAAAAATTCAAGATTGACTATTCATTAATTCAACGCAAAATCTAAAAAAAAGAGCACGCAAGCGCATGTTAATCAAACATCACGTTGGACTAAATATTACTTCAGTACTAGGGAAAAGAAGAGACGAAAAGAAAGACGGGGAAGAAAAAAAGGGAGAAAAGGGAGAGGTGGAAGAGTTAAAGAATAGGCGATGGCGATGACATGCAAATTACACATTGCACATGTCAGAGTTGCCAACAAGTTTCGTCCACTTTATTGAAAAAATTAATTGCTAAACCATATTCCATAACAACCCCATTATCACGTCAACGTTATTTCATAAGCATTTAAAGTCTCGACCGCGATCGGTTGCGACTTCTAATCTCGGCTACCGTCACTTTTGAACGATCCAAAATTTCTCTGCACACTGCATGTGTATGTGACAAAGTCACATCACGCAATGGAATCTATTTGGTAATTATTCAGTTTACACCCCTCACCTCTGATTTTGATGAACTTAGGCTTATTCGACGCGTTTTTGCACGAAACGAACAAATCTGGCAGAAAAAAGTGTCGCTCTGCCCCGCGACGCGAGATATTAAACGTTAAAGTTGACAGGAATCAGGTTATGATTCCTGTCATACCGACAACATGTAGCAACTGGTAGCGACATAAACATGCCCCGCGGGGGCATATGCGCATGCTCAGTGGCTGCACGCGCATGCTCCGTAGCCACACGCAGTTGAATGCACGAATTTTGAAATTAGCGAACTTAAACAAATGAAGCACAACAATGTTATTGTTAGACACGCAACACGTAATCGCACGCTTGACGCCACGCAACCATGTTGGGCTTGTTAGAATTTGGGTATCTAACATATTCCCAAGAAAAGTTAGTAGATTTTTTAATCCAGCATGGTGTTTTGCCAGCTACAATTAAGTGTAGTAAATGTGGCAGTAATATTAATATCAATAAAGAGACATTAATGTACCGATGTAGAAAACGGTACTATGTAAAAGATATACACAAGAAACGTGTCTCGATGCAGTGCGATTTTGACAAAAATGCCAAAGCAGGTACTTGATTCGGCAAAAGTCATCTTGACGTGGCAACAATATGCAAAATTGGACATGTTTTTTGATGTTGCGACATCCACGTCAAAATGACACTCTGGCTGAAACTGGCGTGTCGTCGTCGGCCACGATTGTAGATTGGTTTAATTTTTGCCGAGAGATAATTATATTTTAACATATCTTCATAAATACACACACACACACACACACAATGTATAAAACAAAATATTAATAATATTATTTTTTTTTATAGGTCTGTGTGTTCTGGGCTGAAAAACATAGTGAGAAACTTGGTGGCCCAGGATGCACAGTAGAAATCGATGAAGCAAAAATTGGAAAAAGAAAATACAATCGTGGTCGGCTCGTAAAAAGTCAATGGATTTTTGGAGGATATGAGCGAGGCACAAAGAAGATTTTTATCGTGCCAGTACAGGATCGAACTGAAGAGACACTTCTGGCGTGTATCAAAAAGTGGATATTGCCAGGCACCACCATCATGTCAGATTGTTGGAAGTCCTATAATTGTTTAATCAATGAAGGCTTCCAACATCTGACGGTAAACCACTCATACAATTTCGTCGATCCTGAAACTGGTGAGAACTTTTTGCCATAGTTAACTATATTATTACTGTTTATTTGTATATTGTTCTAATCTAATCTGTTTAAATCTACAGGCGCGCATACGCAGAGTATAGAACGTGTTTGGAGAGAAGTTCGCGGTAATATCCCAAGGTATGGAACCAGGGAAGATCACGTCCTTGGATATTTGAGCGAATATCTCTTCAAACGCGCCTATAGCCGCTTGGAGCGTATAGATAACTTCTTTGATGTCATCGCCGAAATATATCCTCCGACATTCACCTCTGAGGACCAACCAGGGACATCCAGAGATCAAGAATCAAGTACCAGCACTGCTTGAACACACGTATCTGGTGTACATTTTTTACATATTACCGTTTTCTACATCGGTACATTAATATCTATTTATCAATATTAATATCATTGCTACCTTTACTACACTTAATTGTAGCTGCCAAAATATCATACTGAATTAATAAATCTACTAACTTTTTCTGACAATATGTTATTTAAATTCTATTACCTAACATCCTTGGGTGGTGTAGCGATCATGAGCACACACACACACGTGTGTATGTCCTGCTTTAACAAAAATCACAACTTTTATAAAGCAGGACATACACACGTGTGTGTGTGCCCTGCTTTAACGAAAATCATTAAACAGTTAAATACTTTTAAAGCGCGTTACTAATCTACATAGGTTAGTTGACGCGCTTTAAACACTTAAATACTTTTAAAGCGTCACTAATCTATACGCCGAAAGAATATCATTTCGAATTATGTTACACTTCTGATTTACCAACCAAACAGTTCTCACGTAATCTGCTGCATGCGCGTGCGGCCACTGAGCATGCGCATATAGCTGTAGGGCATGTTCGTAGTCGCTACATGTCGTCGGTATGACAGGAATCATAACCTGATTCCTGTCAATTTTAACGATTAATATCTCGCGTCGCGGGGCAGAGCGACACTTTTTTCTGCCAGATTCTTTCGTTTCGTGCAAAAACGCGTCGATTGAGCCTAAGTTCATCAAAATCGGAGGTGAGGGGTGTAAACTGAACAATTAACATCTATTTATATAACAAACTAAAATATGTTTGTACATCGCGACCAGTCACCTCTGCTCTTGTGATCCCAATATTTGCCATTATAAACGAAACAACGGCTGTCCGTGTACGGATCTTGCTTCTTCTTGAACCACAGCGGTTCGTACGAAATAGAAAATCGTAGATAGATTAACTTCGATAGAAGTTATTTCGCCTCATCGCGAATCTTCGGAATCCTATCCGATGCTCGCCGGAACCAATCAATTATTGCACTTTCCATGACACGATTATTAATATTTTTGTACCGCTTTTTCACAGCATCTGTAAGTGACAAATTAAAACATTTTATACTTATTTGTAAAAAAAACTAATTTTTTTACTTATTACAAAATTCTATTAGTCATAAAAGTAATTGAATATAATTATTGTTTCATATAATATTGAACATAGGCTACGGTCAACGTGACGCTACAAATGCTTTGGAGCGTTCTTCTTCTCCTTCTTTCTTCATTGAAAGAAAAGAGAAGAGGAATGCTTCGAAGCATTTGTAGCGTCACGATGACCGTAGCCTGAGAAGTATTTCTGGCAGCAATTATTAAGAATCATGCTCTTATGCAGAAAGTGTCACACATAAAAATATCATACCTGTTAGTACCAAGCACGTAGCTACGAATTTTTTTGTATTTTTTCGTAGTTCTACACGTAGTTAGACAATACGCCTACAAATTATTACTTCCTCCTTGAAAAAATTCTTTATAAATTTCACGGTCTTGACAACGGTCCTCATCAACTGTCTAGTTAGCTCTGGCCAAAGTGATACCTGTGTACGAATAAATATATTTTTAATCAAACTATTAAACTATTACAACATATAACCTAACTTGTCAGCTTTCTCGACATGTGAAGAAAAATGTGTTTATAGATGTATTGGCATAGATATACGATTTACGACGGCTTTATTGCTTACGACCACGATCAAATAAGCGTTACGATAGATGTAGTTCTAGCTTTACATGCTCCACGAGCGGAGATATATTGCGACGCAAAATCCAAAAGTAAAAATTTTATATTAAGATACTTACGTAAGATACGTCGACGTTTCTCAATAATATATATATGTATATATATGTATCAGAAATGTCACTTTCACTACTTTTAACGGTATAGAATTAACACGCGGTCTCGTCCCGGCGAAAAGCAAATAGGGGGGGGGGGGAGAAGGCTGTTGCACACAGAACGTGTTGCACAGGATATAACATGTGCCGCGCGGTAAGAAGCGACGCGCGGTACGCTCACAACGGACAGATCACTAAAAATATGCGACGCGACTTACTAATTACAGAACGCGACTGACTAACGCAACTTAATTAAACTACGACGCGGGACTTCAGACTGCCGACGTTAACGCTAAATACGACCAACTCAGAATCGGCGGGCGCACAACGCACAACCAGAACAATGGCTGTCGCGAAAGAACGACGCGCGTAACATCACGCACGATCGGCACATGACACGTGACACGCAACTCGCACGCCACTCTCGACCAATTAGAACGCGCGCATCACTGGCGGCACTGAATCGCGCCAATGCCTGCGCTCCACGCGAGAAAGACCAATTCTAGGCAAATTAAGCTATAGTAGCCCCTGCGCACGCAACCTGTACTGTACAATCTGTACATACATGGAATGCGTTCCGATATTCGCTACTACTAAAAATCTGTAGTATTATATATATACTAGCGTTTCGGCCCGCGCTTTTGCGCGGGAATTATATTAATATAATTCAGGCGTGTGTGTTTGCGCGTTAGGTGTGTATGTTTTGTGCGTAGATGAGTAGGGGAGACAGGCGTAAAACAAAAAAAAAGTTGCGACACTTTCATCCCCGAAAAATTTGCATTTTGGTACCAAATTCGAGAGAATCGGCCCATAAATGTGGAAGTAGTTTGCGATTAATTATTATTTATAAAATTATTTTTACAATTTTAATATTTATAATTTTTTATATAATTTATATAAAAGTTTTTAAATATATATTTTATTAGCATTTTAATTATTATATTACTCACTTATACAATTTTATAATTCTAAATTTATAAAATTTCTCTGTATATTACATTTTTTGTAAAACATTTTTTACTTCCTTCTATTAGATGTCCTTGATTGCTGAATTCATCAATCTTAATTTTTACACTTTCCTTTTTGGTTGCTCTAGAAAATGCCACATAAAGTTGACCATGAGCAAATACAGGATGTGGCAAATAAATCCCAACTTTTTCTAAACTTTGTCCTTGTGATTTATTGATTGTCATAGCAAATGATACTCGAATAGAGAACTGTCTTCGTTTAAATTTAAATGCTGATATTTGTTGAACATCGTCTGAATTTTTGTTATAAATTCGAATGTCTCTCTCAAATGGAGGTTCACCATCAACATTTTGAAAAACCACGGCTATTTCATTTGCTCGTGGAGCATTGTATCTTCTTTGATCGTGTTGAGGATTATTTCGAAAAGACAACATTAAATTTATGGCTTCATTGCCTCTCGGATTAAGATCTTGTTCAACTTGACACATCATCTTAAAAGTTTTTGCAAATTCATTGCATTGAATCATACAGTAGAACAAACCTTTCATTAAGACTGGATCACACTTTTGATTGGCTTTATTATTCATTCTATGATTAATAGCTTCTTCTGTATCTAAAAAATAAAGCTACGCAAAACGCGGAGCTTGCCCATCCGCTGGGCGCATTGCCGTTGTGGTCAAATGGTGATATTGCCCATGAATTTTCAAGCAATAAGGAGCATTGTTCACAACATCTAATGGATTTCTATTGCCCGGGGCACCCATGGAAGCCATAGCTAAAGCGCTATTATATGAACAAATATTTTCAATGAAATTTTTTGATACAGAATTATTTCCCATATATAATTTTTCAAGAAAATCAGGACAATTTGGTTTTAATTTAAGCTTGCCCTTTTGGCAACAATGTGTAAATTTTCCATCTTTAGATTTTTTACATGCAAAATTTAACGATTTACAAAATTGACATTCTACATTCATTTGGTCAAGTGTATGAACTGGCACATTTATTTTATGTTTCTTGGAAATTAGTGCAATATGATGATTTAATTGTCTAGCTTGGTGCCTTTCCTGAGCATATCTCTGAGCATCAGCTTTGAGTCGTTGACTCCTTGCGTCATCATTTTCATTGACCCTCTGCTGAGCATGTCTCTGAGCATCAGCTTTGAGTCGCTGAGTCCTTGCGTCGTTATTTTCATTTGATCTATACTGAGAATTTCTTTGAGCATTAGCTCGGAGGATGCTCTTAATGCTGTCGCATATTAGGAGTCTATCTCATAATACTTTCCTCTACACTTTATAGTAATCCCGGGGAAATTCTACCTTTATTTCATATGTAATTCTTTAAGATTCAATCATTTCCCGAGAAATTGGAAAAATTTTGTAACCGGTTTCCAAAAAGATTGGTAACAAAAAATATTACACTTTATAGCACTCCCTAGAAAATTCTACCTCTACTTCATTCACAATTGTTTGAGATTCGGTCAATTAATTTCCGAAAAATTGGAAAATTTTTTGATGCCGATTTCCCAAAAAATTGGTAACGAAAAATTATACACTTTATGGCAATCCCCGGGAAATTCTACCCCTACTTCATATAATTCTTTAAGATTCGGTCAATTAATTTTCAAAAAATTGGAAAAATTTTGTAACCGGCTTCCAAAAAGATCAATAACGAAAAATAAAACACTTTATAACACTCCCTAGAAAATTCTACTTCTACTTCATATAATTCTTTAAGATTCGGTCAATTAATTTCCGAAAAATTGGAAAAATTTTGTAACCGGCTTCCAAAAAGATCGGTAACGAAAAATTATACATTTAATAGCACTTTTCGAAAAATTCTACCCCTATTTCATATATAATACTTTTAAATTTGGTCAATTATTTTCCAAAACTTCCCAGAAAATTTTACCTCTACTTCAAATACAATTGTTTGAAATTCGATCAATTAATTTCCGAAAAATTGAAAAATTTTTTGATACCGATTTTCCCACAGATTGCATACACTTTATGGCAATCTCCGAGAAATTCTAACCCTACTTCATTTTTTTAAGATTTGGTCAATTAATTTCCGAAAATTTGGAAGAATTTTGTAACCGGTTTCCAAAAAGATCGGTAACGAAAAACTATATACTTTATAGCATTTCCCTAAAAATTCTACCCCTACTTCATATATAATTCTTTAAGATTCGGTCAATTATTTTTCAAAAAATTGGAAAAATTAGAAAAATCGGTTTCCAGAAAATCGGCAGCGAAATACTATACATTTTATGGCACTCCCCGGGAAATTCTACCCCTATTTCACATACTTTTGGTAAAAATTCGGTCCACTAACGAATGAGTAGTTCGCGGTCAGACATACATACAGACATCCGGTACTTATATAATGACCTATGTGAACTTAGCACCCGACTTTTATAAAAATTTTTTTTTATATGTGCATTTGATTACGCTCGGTTTGTACCCGATTGTACCACATGTTATTTCGTTTGTACCTCAAAGGGGCGAGAGTTACAGGGGGTTAAAAAATCATCAGCACCCCGCTTTGAGATACAATAATCTTTCAAATGCCATTCGATTAAGCATCGTTTGTACTCGTTTGTACCGCTTTTTGTTTCGTTTGTACCCTCACGGGGGTGGAAATACGGGATATCAAAAATTCGTATAAGGGTAACTTTGTCATTTTTAGAGATATTTTAAATCCGCAAGCGGGTGCTGTTTCGGAATCGTTTGTACTCGTTTGTACTACCGCCGGTTTTGTTTGTACCCTTAAGGGGGTGATTGTACCAAATTTTCAAAATAAGGGTAAGAGCTATCTTCGCCGTTTTTGGAGATATTTTAAATCCGCAAGCGGGTGCTGTTTCGGAATCGTTTGTACTCGTTTGTACCACCGCCGGTTTCGTTTGTACCCTTAAGGAGGTGATTGTACCGAATTTTCAAAATAAGGGTAAGAGCTATCTTTGCCGTTTTTAGAGATATTTTAAATCCGCAAGCGGGTGCTGTTTCGGAATCGTTTGTACTCGTTTGTACCACCGCCGGTTTCGTTTGTACCCTTAAGGAGGTGATTGTACCGAATTTTTAAAATAAAGGTAAGAGCTATCTTCGCCGTTTTTAGAGATATTTTAAATCCGCAAGCGGGTGCTGTTTCGGAATCGTTTGTACTCGTTTGTACCACCGCCGGTTTTGTTTGTATCCTTAAGGGGGTGATTGTACCGAATTTTCAAAATAAGGGTAAGAGCTATCTTCGCCGTTTTTGGAGATATTTTAAATCCGCAAGCGGGTGCTGTTTCGGAATTGTTTGTACCCGTTTGTACCGCCGCCAGTTTTGTTTGTACCCTTAAGGGAGTGATTAAACCGAATTTTTAATAAGAAAAATAGCTATTTTCGCCGTTTTTAGATTTTTTAAATCAGCAAGCGGGTGCTGTTTCGGAATCGTTTGTACCCGTTTGTATCGTTACGGGAGTGAAAGTACGGAGTTTTGTAAAATCGTGTAAGGGATATTTTTATCATTTTTAAAGATATTCGAATTCTGTGTGTGTGTGTGCGTGTGTGCGTGCGCGCGCGCTTGTGCGTGCGTGCGTGCGTGTGTCACAGTAGAGAAACGGATCCCGCGGTTTGTCACTCCCGTAGTATTTTTTGACTCCAAACTCTCTCTGCTGTTTATGTTGTGCATGTGTGTGGGGGGGGGAGGAGGAGGAGGGAAAGCTTATATTAAAATTTATTATGTTAAAACAGTATCTTTTTTTAAATTTTAAATTTTTAATTTTTTTTATTTCTCATTTTTTTATATTTTTGCTTAAATTTTTTATGTTTTTACATATATTAATAGAGATAATTTCTTTTTCTGTAACATCACTCCCTGTGATGCAAGTATCGGCTTTGTGTCTCTACAGAGGTCGTTGTGGATTTCCCATCTGCCTGTTAGTCTGCGTATATGTGCAATGTAATGTCCCACATCTTTTGGATTTGATGTGCCTTGGTATTCTATAGCAGCAAGCAATTTATACGTGCAGCCGTGAAATTGGAGATCGATGGGTATGTAGCTCAATGTAAACTCTTTCCTAATTTGATATTTTTAAATGTTTTGCCAATTCTGACAATTGTAGACACTCTATGTCAATAAAAAGTAATTGACCGCAAATAACGGAACATTCTATATTTTCCCCGTCACAACGAACGCATTTTTTGTTTTTATATGTGTTTGCGAAATCGCTGTATTTCCCGACAATGGAAGCGGGATGAGAAGGACGCGCGTGAAAGGTGTTAACAAATTATTTCTGTAATTTTATGTGTAACTCAGACCACAGTCTGAGCCGTCTTTAATTCGTCACAACATGTACATCTGACCTGAGATTCGATGAGCGGCGTATTAATGAGAAGTATTTCAATGTCTGTGAGCGGGCGAGACAATTGTACTAATTGCCCTTCTCGTGGTGATTAGCCCGTGAGCCGGTGAGACACGTGGCGGTCGGCACTCGCGCACATGTGAGCCTGAGTCGTCGTGTTGATGTACCAGAATAGAGCTGGATGAGCGGTCGCTTTACATGTTAGGAAAGTCTTTTGGCAGCTTCAATCACTGCGATGGGCACTTAACTCGGAATAAATCTCGAGAATCCACAGAGCACACGTCGTACGTCTGATCACAGCGCGGCCATTTTTCCGACTCTACATATCGCGAGGAAGAAGACGGCGATGATCGCGCGCGTGCTTGCGCAAACTGCCGCGTCGCTCCGGCCGGTCGTGTCCGGTCGATGCTGCCATCTGAGCGGATGGTGTAACGTGAACGGAATCTCGAACAGGTACAATCACCCCCTTAAGGGTACAAACGAAACCGGCGGTGGTACAAACGAGTACAAACGATTCCGAAACAGCACCCGCTTGCGGATTTAAAATATCTCCAAAAACGGCGAAGATAGCTCTTACCCTTATTTTGAAAATTTGGTACAATCACCCCCTTAAGGGTACAAACGAAACCGGTGGTGGTACAAACGAGTACAAACGATTCCGAAACAGCACCCGCTTGCGGATTTAAAATATCTCTAAAAACGGCAAAGATAGCTCTTACCCTTATTTTGAAAATTCGGTACAATCACCTCCTTAAGGGTACAAACGAAACCGGCGGTGGTACAAACGAGTACAAACGATTCCGAAACAGCACCCGCTTGCGGATTTAAAATATCTCCAAAAACGGCGAAGATAGCTCTTCCCTTATTTTGAAAATTTGGTACAATCACCCCCTTAAGGGTACAAACAAAACCGGCGGTAGTACAAACGAGTACAAACGATTCCGAAACAGCACCCGCTTGCGGATTTAAAATATCTCCAAAAACGGCGAAGATAGCTCTTACCCTTATTTTGAAAATTCGGTACAATCACCCCCTTAAGGGTACAAACGAAACCGGCGGTGGTACGAACGAGTACAAACGATTCCGAAACAGCACCCGCTTGCGGATTTAAAATATCTCTAAAAATGACAAAGTTACCCTTATACGAATTTTCGATATCCCGTATTTCCACCCCCGTGAGGGTACAAACGAAACAAAAGCGGTACAAACGAGTACAAACGATGCTTAATCGAATGGCATTTGAAAGATTATTGTATCTCAAAGTGGGGTGCTGATGATTTTTTAACCCCCTGTAACTCTCGCCCCTTTGAGGTACAAACGAAATAACATGTGGTACAATCGGGTACAAACCGAGCGTAATCGAATGCACATATAAAAAAATTTTTTTATAAAAGTCGGGTGCTAAGTTAGGTCCGAAAAATTCCCCGAATAATTGCGTTCGGATTACTCGCGTTGAGATATTAATCGTGTTCGGCTTTTGGCGTTGGAGTATTACTCGCGTGCGGTAATTTCTCGCGTCAGAGTCTTATTCGCGCTATTACTTGCAGTCAGATAACGTTCGCGTCAATCGATTATTTGTGTTCGACTATTAGTCATGTTAGGATATCACTTGCGTTATGATGTCACTTACGTCTAACTATTATATTTGCGTTCATTTTGCGTTTCGTTAGCGTTCACGGTAATTCCGTATTTCTTCTCGCGTCCGTTCTCGTACTTCGCGTTATGCCGAGTACCCCGGCGTATTAGTCTTAGCGTTCGAGATTCGCTAGAGACAGTGTGTCGCCTCCGAGCAAATAACTTGCGATCTGGCATTTATGGTTTTGTTTTCCTTTTTTGAGTTACTAAAAAATAAATGTTATTTCTGATCTGTTAATCGTTTGAGTTTGTGGTATTATTTTTTTTTTGTCACCCCGCCGAATATCTCGCTGCCCTTCATCACCCCCGCCTTAGGATTCAGTCGAGCTAGCCGATTCCTCGCACATCCGCATGTTTCGTTTTGCGTCTTGTTTTGATTTTCTTTTGCGATTTCGCGGACGCGCATTTACGCGTCTGGCGCCCAACGGTAAAATCGTTTCGCGAAGTGTCGGAGGTGCGAGGGAATCGACGGAGAGGCCTGTCATCCCGCTCTTCTCAATCCTTTTGATCCGGCACACGCCCCGGACCGCTCCGGGAGTGAAAAAATCGTGACAATATATATATATATATATATATATATATATATATATCAAAAACAAAAACAAAAGCAAATTAAATAAATCAATTCAATCCTTCTTTGGTATTCGATAATCCAATATAGCGCTCGCAAAAATTAAACACATAAATTGTGTACGCCGCACAGTGGTCCAAAATGTGAATTTAGCGGCTCAAAATTAATAAATTAAACTAATCTTTTTCAAACATGTATCCTATAGGTTTTTGGGGTCGCTGATTCCGAATCTGATGTCAAAAACTGTAAATTTAAAATGGCAGATTCAATATGGCGACCAAAACTACTTTTTCAGATCAAATATATGCATGAAAGTCGGTTTTCGAGATCGCTAATTCCAAATATGTCAAGAATTCAAAATGTATTATTTATTTTATATTATACTATAAAATTTATATATTATATATAAAAATAACTAAATTTTAACATATTAATTAATAAACGAAAATAATCTAAATATTTGAAAGTGGAATTTGGATTGCTATTGTTAACATCCAGATATATAAATTTGTAATATAAATATATGTATTCTTATACTTATATCCATCTTATAATTCCTTATTATCAGACTCAGAATCTGTTAAATCTTCGTTATCATCCAATAATTGTTTTGCTTCGTCAGAAAATGCAATCTTCTTTCTCGTAGAAAGTTTCGTCAATGAGGAAATAAATGGATTCGATGATGCAAGAAGCCTCTGCAATAAATCTCGATTACAATTTATTCTCGAATTTTTTTGAGCGTGAAATTGCCGGAACATTTTTTAATCTTAATTCCTGGCTTTTTGCGCTTTTTCCGATAATTGTTCTAAAAATGAAGGATTTTTTAAACAAAATTGAACTATTGCAGTATGCGTATACGTATGCAGGATTTTTTAAACAAAATTGAACTATTGCAGTAATTTAGAGATATGCGCATGCGTTTGGAAAAATAAATACTTACCAATCGGTAGAAGTGCGTGACGAATTACTTCAGCGCCATAAATTAAAATTTTATGAACGCTTGCGGGCATGTAAAACCATGGAGTGCTAAGAAAAGTTTTGCAGTCTCTATACCATAGTTTTGAAATTTTTTTATGTATATATTACGCCCACTTGCCATTACCGATAAAATATTGTTAAACCAATATATTAAATTAACATCAATTCCGGTTATTTGTGCTGATTTTTCTGCGTGTTTGAAAAAACATTGTGCGGTATTTCCATCATTAGTTGTATCATGACCTACATTGTAAATAACATTAAGTTCTTTTATATACATACTCTTTTAGATTTAAAGTTCATAATTTTTATTTATTTTATGGAGAAAAAGGAGGTTAGCTATTAAGATATACGAATATACATATTTATATATTACAGATCTATCTGGATGTTAACAGTAGCAATCTGAATTCCACTTTTTAATATATAGATTATATTCGTTAACTAATTTATAAATTGAAAAGTAGTTATTTGTATATATTTTAATATATAATGAATAATACCTTGAACAACATCAACTAATAATCCCATTTTTGAACAAAATTTTTCTTGAATTTCTTTTTTTTTGGCAGCAAACAATTTTTTATTTTCTTCTAATCTTACCTGCATATAAAAGTTATATTTATAATAACATATTCATTCAATATTTATTTATAAATCTGTATAAATTACTATACCTACCAAGATTTAATTTGTAATCTGTATGAAATGTATAAACATTCAAAGAAGCGTATCCGCGCATGGAGTGTAAATGCTACGGGCAAAGTCCGCATGGTGTGCAGTGTCGGCATTGCCCGGGCAATGTTAGCATTGCACAACGCAACTGGGCAAAGTAGTTTATTAGCGGACATTGCTCGGTTTGATGTGGGCAAAGTCAACACTGTCCATCCAGCAATGGCAATGTCAGCAACGATTATCACATTGCCAACTTTGCTCGGTTCCAAGTGGGCAATGTCGATAATGCTAAATCTCCGTGGGCTAAGCTGCGCTAAATGTAAAAAAATGCATATGTTGTAGGCAAATGGTTATTTTAGGAAAATAGCTTCTGACTAGGCAAATGCTATCTGCCTGGTCAAATAGCTTTCACCATTTATTCTTGCTATTTTCCTAGTCAAATGCTATTTTCCTAGGCAGATCCTATTTGACTGAACCGCTGTTAGGCAAATGGTATTCCGCGAAGCATGCATTGATGCACTTCAGTATTTGTTTTGTAAGGTTATGTTACGGTCGTTCTGCGAGGTACTTTCTTTAAATTCGTCAATTTTAAAGCCATATGTAAATACTTATTTTTCTTGCTTTCAATGATCTAATATAACATATCGAAGTACATGCGTGGGCTGGGGGGCTTGGCCCCCCCCCTGCACCCCCCATTGTGTGAGTAAACCTAGGGGTGTGGGCGGGGGGCTCTGCCCCCCTGCACTTTCCCGTGCACCTGGCGATGTGGGTTGGGTTGATGCGTGGAGCGGGAGGGGCCTCGCCCCCCCCCCGCATTCCCCCATGGACACGTCTTCGGCGTGCCCGGGGCCCGGGTAGGAAATGTATTTCGCCTTAAGCGTAAGCGGCGATCCCCCTTACCCGTTGCTAGCTGCCCATTCCCCCAAGTTTATTAAAAATTATTATTTTTACCTTTTTTTCATAAAATAGCTCTGTAGCTGACTACAGATTATCTTACTGATTAAGAATATCCTAAATTAAATAAGATTTATTCGGTATTTTGTCTAAAATCTGGTTATTACGAATCCGTAATTCTAGACCGGCCGATAGGCGTCTCCACCGTGTCTCCTGCCGACCCTTAAGAAGGAAACGGGCGCCCAAAAGTTGGCAACAGCCCGCTGGACGTCTCAGATTTCCCGCGATGCGCGTCAGCAGACATCAGTCATGTCAGTCATTACGGGATTTCCCCTGTTTAGATGAATGAGAACAATCTATACGCGTTTATTTCAATTTGTACACGCGATTCATAACGTTCAAACGTTGTAAATCTTGTGATTATTTGTTTGTTAATAAGTTTAATTGTGATTTGTGAAAAAATGAGTGAAAGAAAAAGAGATTACCCCAGTAGAGCTATGAAAAAAAAAATAAACAGAAAAAGAGGAAGTTATAAAAAAATTGCCTAAAATTTCTTTATTTTTTCAGCAATTAGATTTTGTGAGTGATTTAGATTGCAATGGTAAGTTGGAAAGTACTAAGTACCTATCTACACCGAGAAAATAATCGGTATAGTTGTGAGAGCCATACAGATTGCTGAGACTGCAAATAGTTTTGTTCTAATATATACCATACAAGGAAACAGAGAACGTCGAGGACTGCAGCTTCGAGAGTATCTCGAACGAGCAGATCCTTCAATCGATTCCCGAAGCGGTGGCAGAGGCCATCATCCTATCTGAGGGGATTCAGCCCGCTGGACACGGCGAGGCGTACGTAGCGGAGCAGCCCGGCTGGACACGGCGAGGCGTGCGAGGTGGTGAGCAGCCAACCAGGAACGAGAGAGGACATCACCAAGGGTCCGATCAGCAAGGATCAATCACAGGCCACGGAGAGCCAAACCCGTGCGCAATAGCCATTTATACTTTTTTTTATTAGACAATTTAAGTTTTAATTGAGTTAAGAGCCAGAAAGGCCATAGAGTTTATTATTTTATTCGAGATAGAGTATTTTAAGCATTTTATATTGTTTTTACGATACACTGTGTCGAGCAAACGCCAAAGAAGCGCGAATTATTTTCTTTGCATGTATTAGCTCGTAAGAGAGCACATTTTATTAAAAAAAAAACGATATATTTTACAAACAACACTATAACAAGCTTGGTTGACTACGCGATCTTATTATCCGACAAACGGTTCCACGAGAACAATAATGCTAAAATCAAAGAAATACTTATGAACAACTGCTATCCTCCACATTTGATTGACAAGTTTATTAGAATGAGATTGAAACTTCTCAGTCACCGTGTTAACACATCTAACACAAACGACATTATACGACGAATACCGGAAAATTGTATAAAGGTTCTCTACAATAAAGGTGGTCTATTTGGGTAATTAAGAGGTACACCAGTATTCGATATGACCTTATTTATTGAGCGGTTACAAGAGACTGGTTGACGAACGCTCGCGAGGCCCGAAGCCCCCACTCCCCACGCCTTCTGCCGTCTCGCTCCGGCATCCTCGCTCCGTCCCCTTCGCTCTCCCACTCGCACGCTCTTCTCACTCTCAGATCTCATTCACTCTCATACAGTCTCATACACTCCAAAAGGTCTCAGCGAGAGACTTTTGCGTATCTTTAATGATTGCGGTCTTCATGTCCTTTATACAGTTTCTAAGTCGCTCGATTGCGTCATAAGGAGAGGGAAAGATAGACTCGATTGTTTCAAGCAGACTAACTTAATTTATAAAATTGACTGCGGAAATTGCGATGCCACGTACTTGGCCAAACCAAAAGACATCTCGAAACACGCATTAAAAAGCATAAAGCGGATATCAAGAAGCATGTCAGCAACCATTCGGTTGTCAGTAAGCATCGTACCTCCTTTGATCACGAATTCGAATGGCATAAAACAGAGATATTACATAGCGAAAAACAAATTAGAAAACGCGAGATCGCAGAAATGTTTTTCATAAAACAAAATAACAACACAATCAACCTACAGAAAGACACGGATAATTTGACCAGGGCATATAATAATAAAGAATATTTAACGTCGATCGTGATCAGTGTGCCTTTGTCACCCGTGGACTGCTGACATGCTTTTCCCACATTTACCATCGTTTTTACATATGACGCGCAAACTTGTAAGTTTATATTTTATATATTTTTTTCTATATTATTTTTTTATCATTTAGTAAGTTTTATTATTTTGTAATTTTCATCACTTTAGTAAGTTATTTAAACTTGTCAATTTATATTTTATATTTTTCTTTTTATATTTTCTCATCATTTTAGTTCTGGACTTTTTATATTATATATTTTTCTTTTTATATTTTTTTATTTAGTTTTTGACTTTTGGATTGTTGGCACAATGCCAGGACTGAATTGTTTGCAAGCGATGTAATTCGAACACTTGATAAGGACCGAAAGTGACGGTCGAAACGTCGTGAGATAATTAAAGAATTTTTATATTGCCAGTCAGTGTCAATTATTACTACTCTTTTTTATTTTATTTACTGGCGAAGAAAAGGTTTCCTTATTTGTTAATACATAATATTGTTAAGCGTAAAAGTCGAACCACGAGTTGTTCTTGATTAACCAGCATGTTTTGCATGATTCGTGCCAAAGGGCATCACCGAGGACTAATGACATCTACACGAGCGAGTTTTGCATTCATTTATTTATTTTGAGTAGTTTTGACAGTTCCGACAGAATGTCGAGTCACGTCGACCAATGGAATGCGTTCCAGTCGATTTTACACAAGATTATGTTATTTTTAGTTGATTCGATAATTTCAGACTGTTATGACTCGGTGTCCGAAATCTGGTGCCCGGCGAGGGGGCAAGCGGCGAACGCTTCGCGCAACGGGCGAATACCTCGTGGCACTGGCCACGCGCACTTCCGACCGTAACCTTCCTTTCTTTGCGAGGGTCCAGGGGCCGTGCTCGCCTCGCTCGCAGGGGAATGGTCCAGCGTTTCAATCACTGAGGAGTCACTCGCGAGTTTAACCTTCTGAGGATCACCGTATTTTTACGTTATCTTGTCTTTTCGAGTCGACAGTCACGAGAGGCACACTTATCGTCTCCGTCTTGCACCGAGGTTCCGAAACGAAAGATGGCGACCCCGAGCGCCTTGATGTGAGATAGAGTCCTAGATAATAGAGAAGCGACATTGAAATCGATAGGTGCGATATATCGATAAACCCGCCATTTTGTTTCTCCATATGGAGAAGACCACGGTCAAAGGAGGTTAGTGTAAAATGACGCGTAAAGTATAGTTTGGAGTAGTTTGGACGCTCATCCATGTATTGGAATTGGCAAAAAGTAAAACGACGAGGAGACAACCTAAAGATAAAAAGAAGAATGTAAGTAAGGAGGATAAGATGTAAATATTTTTTAAGAATATTCATTATTTTAAATATTTTATTTTTCTTATAGAAATTAATAAATTTATTATTTTGTAGTTACAATGGCAAGAAAATGTGTTGCTTTATCATGCTCAACAACATCAGAGGAAAATAGATTTCAATTATTTAAGTTACCGAAGGATCAGCTACTGAGAAAAATATGGAGTAATAAAATTGTACAAGGCACTAAGAGCAATGAAAATTATTATACAATGGAAGAAAAGTATCTTTGTGAGGTATGAATTTTTTTGACAGAGTATTAAATTTTAGTTCACGTTAATCAGCATGGCAGGCTTTGTATTAATTTGACTATTATAAGAAACTAAACTTGTCATAATTAATGTAAATGTCCTGTAATGGCATTGAATATGTATGTTCATTAAATGGCTTCGATGGGAGACTATCGTTAAAAACTGAAGGAATTGCTCCGATTTTCAGTTTCCTCTTACCATATCTTCTCTAACACGCTCCCAAGAAAACCTGTCAAAATGCTCCTGAAAAAATATGCATGCTATCAGTAAATGACTTCGCTATATATGTATATGTATACATATATTTGCTACACTGCAGCTTACAGAGCACACAAACAATGGATCCTTAGGCTCCCAAGTAGATCCATTAATATTCCTAATATTGTTAATCCATCTAGCTTTCTGTCCTTCATTTCTAGGAAAACGATGAAACATATAAGAGTTTTGTTGTTGTTTTTGTCTCCTACCTTCCGTCCCTTACTTTTGTAAATATTTGTACACGTATGTATACAGCACTTTATCCTGAAGAGGAAAAAAGAATGTTTCTTATAAAAAAACAATAAAAGTTTAATATTCTTTTCAATAGGTAGAATAATTTATATTTAATAAAGATTTATATACGTGAGAGTACTTACGTCATAATTAATAGGAGAATATGCAGGAAAACGACCGGATAGAGCACGTTCCGTTCGAGAAAGCATAGGCTCACGTAGGCCTTCTCCGTGTACCAATGTCTCGCGCTGTCTCACCGGTCTCACGTGCAGCAGGAACGTACATTAACCTAACTTATTTAACCATAAGCGAGAAACAAAATGGCGCTGGACCACGTGATTTAGTTAGCCAATCAGACCATTCTGTTCAATGTCGCTTCTCTGTTATCTAGGACTCTAATGTGAGAATGCGATCTTCCGCGACAGTCGATATATCGATCCGTCAACTCGGGTCCATCGCTGATTGGTCGGCTCAAAAATGGCCGCTCAAGATAGGAATGATATTTTCAGAACACAGACACTTTTGCTAGACCGCAAGCCAATAGGATTGATTCCTGGCATTTTGATATAATTTTACACATTTTTAGATTGATTTATGATTTTGCAAGGCCTTCAGCCAATAACAGCGCGTTGCGCGAACTTTTCGAATAAGCGCGTGAAATGAACCAATGAGAAGCGAGCACGCCTCGATACAGCGAGATCCCACAGTAGCGCATATTTTGCATTGTATAACTTTATTTTATGTTTTTCCCTGTCGAAACAATTAGGGATTAATGATTTTTATTGTATGCAATACACATTTTATACTTACCGTTCGGATATTCACCGATGACGCTTTCCAGTCCATTGATTGGGCGAGACGATCCCACGAAGTCCGGGTACCTTGAAAGAAAAGGAGAATTAATAAAAATGATTCTGGTAGATAAATACTTACCTGGCTACAACGGGGAACGTCACAATGACCATATCCGGTCACTCGGTAACGTTCCGAGTGACTTGCCGTGAACTTGCACATCGTGCAAATTGCGACGGCTGGCATTGGTTGCCGCATCGCGAGCGTCAAAGCGAGAGCCCTTGTCCGCCGTCCAATCAGGAAGCAGTATCTCACATCCTCGGAGAGCTGAGCCAGCAAACCGGCTCAGTGAGCTCTGATTCGTTCGACAACGAGGGGATCGTGTCGCTCTCCGCTAATCAGCGACACAACCGACCAATCGCGTCAGCGCGCGCCATAGCACAACACCGTTCGCGCCTAAATCAGCGGCTCTACGCCTGCGCGTGCCCCAAAGTGGGAGAACGAGACCTGTTCCTCCCGGACAGTCCTTCGCAATATTTCGAGGCGTCAACACATGTAACGGTTGCGCGTAATAATTCGATTTCTTGGGACTTATCCCGTGATCGCTACGATAAGTGCGTGCAATTACCATCATATCTGGGACAGTTTTTATAACTCGATTCCTTGGGACTTATCCCGTGATCGCCTACGATAAGTGCGAGTAATTACCATCATATCTGGGACAGTTCTTCGCGAGACTTCGGCGCGCTAACGCCTTTGGTTTACCGCATTAACATCCGATCCCGTTGAACTTATCCCGTTGTCCGCTAGCAAGATTAGCGTGATTATTTCGAGTACGAGCGTGGTTGCGCGATAACGGGAAGCACCGAGCGTGACTCACGAGACGACGCCTAGTCGTAGAAATCTCTTGAACGTCGGTTACGTGTTTCGACACGAGTGAACACGTCCGCGATTATACCGAGTACTGTATTCCAAGAATAATAAATTTGTTATTGTTTATAATAAAAAGTGAAGTGATTACTCGAGAGCCCGTGCATATCCTATCCACCGTAGAGTACGTTCGCATAACCAGGGCGTGGCCGACAGTCTTGAACGCGGCCGCGGCGTAATAGACGGCAGCCATCTTGCTGGAAGGAAGGACCGAGGCCTCGTATCAACAAGGCTTTCTGTATTGATGCCTGAAAATACAGTGGCGACCGTAATTTTAGCCCAAGTAGTAAGTGGCAATAACATTGATTTTTATCATCTCAATCGTTGTTCCGGTCACAACCTAACCTAAAACACGACGCCGGGAATCTTATGGACTGGAATCGTTCCGCAATCCGCACCGCTATTAATTATAAATATATAATATTAGCAGAGATGAGTTCATCTCTGATATGCCTACGCATTTAATTACGTATATATGTACGTAACATATATACAAAAAAAATTAATGAACTGCTTGACTGCTTGCTACAGAAACTGACAGCATTTTGGCTTCCAGGCTGCAGTATATATACTGTCGTATACAATGTATACACTATACGTCTGTGCTATACGTAAAGCACCATCACGAATACAAATTTATTCCTCCCAGTTTGATAATCAGTTATTGCTCTCATAGCAATACCATATAGCTCAAATGAACAGACGACGTTCAAAATATTGGTATAGCTGAGACAGCTATACCGTGTCGGTATAAGTCTCTGAACTAAACAGTATTGCTCTGAGAACCAAAATATCCCGTTGGGCCGTACGCCCCAAAATTTTTTGTCAGTGTAGCGTGACATTCCACGCCGTGTGACGTAGAACTCATAGGTTTATTTAATTAATATTTTTAATCCTCAAGTTTTGAATAATTCCCAATTAGATTCTTCTGGAGCGCATTGTCTATCAGAGGTTCCGGAAATAGAAAAAACCCATACCGAAGATCCTAAGAAGTCTGAAGAATTTTATAATATATCTCCGTCAGATAGAGGAAATTTTGGTGACAGCTTTACTAAATGCGAACAAAAAATATTTTTTAAATTGGGCCCATTTAAACCACAAAGACCGTTTTCAAAGAATCCAGAAACAAAGATGTTTTTCAGCCTATCATTACTCATATTTAAATAAGGCTTGTATAAAAATTTCAAGGCCATGGCTATGTTATTCTAATATTTTAAACAAACCGTATTGCCACTTTTGTTGGTTGTTAGCAGATCGTCAAAGTAAATCGTACTCCTCCGCATGGGTTAACGATGTTTCCATTAGAAGCAATTTTACACAATGTATATCTGACCATGAAAACTCACAGCAGCATATTAACGCGGCTCTATCTTATAATAATTGGTTACAAGGAAATACCATCGATACTTTATTGCAAAGTAAAATCAACAGTAAAATTACTTTCTGGCGAGATGTATTGCATCGTATAATTAATGTTATAATTACTTTAGCATCATGCAATTTACCTTTAAAAGGCCATGATTGTGAATCTGGAAATTTCATGTCAATTTTACGTTTACTATCTAATTATGATTCTATTTTAAAAAAACTTCTTTTAAAGCCAAAAGGTGAAATCAATTATTTAAGTCCCACGATTCAAAATAAGATTATTAATTTGCTTGGTACCGCAGTTAGGGAAAATATTGTTTTAGAAATTACAAAAGCTCCATTTCTAACGATTATTTTGGATACAACACAAAACCTGTCAAAAATTGACAAACTTTCTATAGTTTTTCGATACATCTCAATAACAGAAAATGATGATCGTGTACCTAAAAAAATAAAAATCTGCGAGTCTTTTTTGGGGTTTATATCAGTAGACGATTGTAGTGCACAGGGCTTAAAACTGAAATTTTAAATACTATACAAGAATATGGAATTAATTTGTCCAAATGTAGAGGGCAGGGTTACGATGGAGCAAATGTTATGTCGGGTGTATGTGGAGGATTACAAGCCCTTATAAAAGAGCATGCGCCAAATGCCGATTATGTTCATTGTGCGGCACACGCATTAAATTTAATTTTAAATGATGAAATGAACTGCAAAACGTGTTCCGGAAGTGTCAATTTTTTTCGATAATTTGGAAAATATATTTATATACTTTTTTTGGCAATAGTATAAAACGCTGGTCAATATTGAGTAACGATTCATCTGAAAAATATAAAATTACTTTTAAAAAGGTATGCCCTACTAGATGGTCTTCAAGAAACGACTCTTTATCAACTATAAGAAAAAATTATTCATTAATAATGAAAACTTTGTGCCAACTAAATTTAATTTTCACTAAAAAAGACGAACGTGACGAATGTAAAAATATAATTAACATTTTAGAGAGCTACAATTTTATAGTGCTTGTCGCCTTTTTTTCTTCATTATTTGAAATCATTAACCCTGTTTCTAAGGCCCTACAGCATGAAAATAATGACTTACAGAAAGCTAGTATTTTACTAAGTAATCTTTTAAATAGACTGAGCGAAATAAGAAGTCAAAATTCATTCCATGGTTTGCTAAACGAGTCCACAAATCTAGCAAAAGAGTGGGGGGTAACAACTGTTTTCAAAAATAAAAGACGGAAGATAACGAAGCGTTTTTTTGATGAGTTATCAGAAGATGAGAGAATTTCAGACCCGGAATCGTACTTCAAAGTCAATGTGTACTATTGCTATTTAGATATATTAATTTCTCAAACTAAACAAAGATTTTAGAGCCTCTGTGACCTGAGTAATACGTTCGAAGTGTTACAACTGGAGAAACTCTTATCATTTTCAAACAAAATAATAAAAAAGAAAGCCGGAAAACTGACTGCTAAATACAGTAAAGACATGTCAGTTGATCTGTATGAACAATTAATTGCTTTGAAAACATGCTTAAAATCTGAAATTCAGAAAATTCATTTCATTAAAGAACTCACGGAATTATTACTGATAAAATTCAATAGCCTTGCATCCAGTTTTCCAAATGTAATAACAGCATTGTTTGCGAAATCGCTGATTAATTCCGGCGATGGAAGCGGGATGAGAAGGACGCGCGTGGAAGATGTTATTAATTATGCTTGCGTTTTTTTTAATGTAGCTCAGAGCGCAGTCTGAGCAGTCTTTAATGAGAACAATAGATGTACAGTTTGATCTGATAAATGTTGAGGGGACCTTAAATGAGAAGTCTGTGAGTTATTTCTGTATGGATTAGGCAATTGTTAATTGTCTCCCTGTAGATGAGTCGCCCGTGAGACACGTGGCGGTCGGCACTCGCGCACGTGTGAGCTTGATCGATCCTGAGGATGTACCAGATAAAATAAGCAGTCCTTATTTCGCTATATGAACGTATTCAGTCAGCGTAGAACGCTGCGTTGAGCGTGAATCCGGGATACGACACTCGTTCGCACAGTGCACACGTGGTACGTCTTTTCAAAGCGCGGCCATTAGTACGACTTCGATGATTGCGAGGAAGAAGGCGGCGATTAGCGCGCCCGTGCTTGCGCAAACTGCCGCGTCGCTCCGGCCGGTCGTATCCGATCGATGCTGCCATCTGATCGGATGGCACAACGTGAACGGAATCTCGAACATGCTTCCTATTTTTTACCCTTCCGGTTACAACTGCAACAGCTGAAAATAGCTTTTCGAAATTAAAACTGATTAAAAATTATCTTAGGATTTCTATGGGACAAGAACGGCTATCAGATTTGTCAGTACTGTCTATAGAGGCAGAAAATCTCGAAAAACTAAAATTGTCTTTAGCTATGGATGATTTAATAAATAAGTTTGCCGAAAAAAAGGCGAGAAAAGTATATATTTGAATTGTTTGGCTATCTTGGCTCCTAGGAGCATTAATTGTAAGTAATTACTTATAATCAATATATATTTATTTTATTTAATGCAAGCGTTTTTGTTTCTTTTGTGAAAAATCTTTACCCTCCATTTGGGCTTTGCCGCAGTCGGGTAGAAGGGCCTCCCGACAAATTTTGATACAAGGCCCGTCTAGGGCAAGCTACGCCACTGCCTCCCATGTAGTACTTCTCTTTCTACAGCGGGCGCACGTTTACCCATCGCAACGCTCAGTCCATTCTATATGTCGATGTGCTGGACTGACGCTAAGATCGTGCTCGCCTGGCTCAGCCAGCATCCGTCAAAATGGTAGACCTTTATAAACAATCGAGTCCATGAAGTTCAATCACTTCTTCCGCATGTTTCATGGCGACATGTTCTTACAGCCAACAATCCTGCTGATTGTGCTTCTCGAGGGTTACTGGGACATGAGTTACTGGAACATGCCCTATAGTGGAATGGCCCTCCATGGCTCCATTTTCCCCAACGTTATTGGCCGTGCGAGGATTTAAAAGATTTTTATGAGACCCTGCGACTGCAGGCTGTCGCAGCGCGCGAAGCGGTAGAGAAGGTCTCCCGAGTCGTACTACGCCGCCTCTCGGAGGACGCGGTGCGATAGCTAGCACCGCCGGTAGAGCATAGCGGCGAGCCAGCCGGTCGGGAAGCCGAAAAATGGGCGATGGAGGCTAAGCCGCCCAGCAAGGTTGCGAAGCCACTTCCGATGGTCGAAGAACAGATAGAGGTAGCCGGGGTCGCCGAGGTACCGATGCCGATGGACCTCGAGACAGTCCAAGCATTGATGGCGCTAATCGAGTCGGAGCAATCCGACGACCGGCCGCTCAGACGAGGGTTCCTGAGGCAGCAGCAGGAGACGCGGATCCGGCAGAGAAACCCGCGGCCAGGGACGACGCGTCTACAGTCAGTTTCCGCAGTCCGGAAAGCGGGAACGGTGACGGGAGCGATGACGAGGAACAAAAGCCCCTTGTCTAACTTTAAAGCGATAACGTAGCGTTCCGAGGATGGGGACATATCAGAATGAATGTGTGTTGTATGAATGTCGTTGTGGTGAATGACAGAGGAATGAATGCTACAGTATATGCAGACCACCCATCCGACGCGATAGGAATTAGGGTACTTCAAATCGCGCGATAAATTTTTTCAGTTTTTCTTTTCGGCTCAAGCGACACTGAGTTTTTCTTTTATTCATTCCGTTCGGCGCGTAAACGAAGGCGGGCGCGGTGAATAGCGTCGCTAGGCTTGAGCCACTGACAACTTCCAGGAAAGGAGAGGCGTACAATCGAACGTCTCGCCGAGATAAGAGGACGACCGTGACGATAGGAAAATTGTTCCCAGAACTTACGAACGGAGCAGCTGCGGACCGAAACAACCGATCGCGGCACTTCGTCGGATAATAAAAAACTGTCGGAGCGCAGCGGCGCCAAGAACGGACCCCGGGGAGCCAAGATGGCGGACCGTCCGCGATTTCGCGTAGTTAGAAAGTTTCGCGAGAATGAAGGGCCCTTGATCGAATCGGGGAGCTCAGGATACAAGCTCATCCAGCAAATTTAGGGTTTTGATCAATATTAAAGAAAATGGCGGACCGTCCGTAATCTACGAAATAGCGAGTAAAACGGAACATAACGCGGTACCGGCCGAAGGTACAAAGCATCGGAAAGTAAATTCGCCGGGAATTGTTGCGATCCAGCGACGGATACGCGAGTGGTGGATTCGTCCGGGAACTCGCACCAGGTGCGTCATCCTCGAGAACCGAGTAACCCCGACGAGAGGGGAACGCCGTAATAGTTGACGTACCGATTGCCGACAAGATCTGACGAACGGATCACGAGTTGGCGTACCGTCCGAGAACGCGCACCAGGTGCGTCATCCTCGAGAACCAAGTAGCCCCGACGAAAGGGGAACGCCAAAATAGACGACGTACCAATCGCCGCCAAGATCCGACGACCGGATCACGAGTTAGCGTATCGTCCGGGAACTCGCATTAGGTGCGTCATCCTCGAGAAACGAGTAGCCTCGACGAAAGGGGAACGCCTAAATAGGCGACGTACTGATCGCCGCCAAGATCCGACGACCGGATCACGAGTTAGCGTATCGTCCGGAAACTCGCACTAGGTGCGTCATCCTCGAGAACCGAGGAATCCCGACGAAAGGGGAACACGAAAATAGGCGACATACCGATCGCCGTCAAGATCCGACGACTGGATCACGAGTTAGAAAATCGTCCGGTAGATCGCGACGCGGACATCGTCTCCGAGGAGAAACCTCGAAATACGGTATACTAGGTCCCAATTAAGCGTCGGGATAGGTCGGCGACGTCGGCGGACGTAGTGCTCGTCACCCGAACGTCTTCCTCGAGGAAGTCGTCCGGAATCGGAAAGAGCGTGCGAATTCAGCCGGGGCGCATAGGTCGGCGTCAACGGCGGACGCATATTCGAAATAATGGAAAACCACCCTGGTCACAGGACGGCAGGATATCGCGAGCGCAACGCCCGTGGAAATTTCCACGAGGATCCGCGTAAACACCGGGACGGAAAATTACCGAGATAGATATGCGCAGTTACGAACCCCTTCCACAGAGAAAGTCGCTCGAAAGCCCGTAGTGGGGGCCGAATGTGCGAAGGTAGGGAGGCCGAGCGAGACGAGCGGCTCGAGGCAGTCTCTCGGGGATAGTTAACGGAGCAACACGTTATTTCGCATATTCTCTCGTCGTCGCGCTAAGTCTCGCGATCGTAATCCGAGTGCGCAAATTCTAGTCTCGTAACTTTCATAACAACCGGGAACGCCCGCGAAACGCGTTAATTTTCGTCATTATATCGGCGAACGGCTAATCAGTGGCCGAAAATCTTGTGCGTCGTAACCACGGTCTTACACACAGGTCTGGAAACTCAGACCGATTTTGGGGGTGGGGGATGGTCGTTTTAGCAAGGAAGAATTTATTTCACGGCGTTTGTCACCATGCATCGCTGTCATCGCGAAGTGTAGATGTAACCCATGGTAACGTGACAACAATTTTTTAATTGCGCTTAATTCAAGTGCATTTTTGAAAATGACATGTGCTGAAAAAAGTATTTTAGTGGATTTATTTAATTTTCTAAGCTTACAAACGAATAAATGGTTTTCTTAAAACGAATAAAAGGATTATTTCTAACGTTTTATTCTTAAGGATGTTTTATAGGCACAGTCCCAACCAAAAGTATGCAGGAAATATTAAAAACTCTGATATTAATTCTCCAGAGATCCAAAAACAAAAAAATGTATATAAATAGTTACGAAACATCTAATAGAATGTAAAAGACGTAGATTTAGTGAATGTAAATAACTGTTACTACCATTTTTTTCAAAAAAAAATTTCAAAAAGAAATTGTTGTAAATTGTTTCAAATTTTATTGCTATATTTTTGTTTGTTGATGATCTGCTTGTGTGTAAAATATTATTATATTGGTTACATTTTTTAATGTTTACACTTTTCTCTGTAAAACCCTTTGTAAAACGGATTTTCAAGAATTGATAACTTTTTATCTAAATTGTGAATCGATTTGAAATTTGACCCCGAACTTTGAAAGAGTATACAGAATATGATATTAAATTTTTATCAACTTTGTTACATTTTGCCTAACTATATAAAACATCCTTAATGCAAAGTCATTTATTATTTCTTTGAGCTAAGTTGAAAGACTTTCTTCAGCTCCTGAGGACATAGACATGGAATTGAAAATAACATCTTTCTCCTGTAAATCTTTTTTTATATGACATTTTCTTTCTTTAAATAACTGTAACTAATCACAGTAAAAAGGTTGATATTGACCTTAATTATGTGTACAACTGCACTGATATTTCTTGGAATAAGAATGTAAATGTTGTAATATTGTAATATTGTAATATTACAATATTGTAATATTGTATTTTATTTCCGTCCTTGTCCCACCACATAGTAGTACACTGACCGATGGCAGTGACTCTTGCGGTCATAAATATTTTCTTCGTCGCTAAGACGACCATCCCCCACCACTAGAGTTTCCAGACCTGTGTGTAAGACCGTGGTCGTAACGAAAAAGGGGCGTGTCAGCCCGAACGTGCGATCGTCCGACGGATTGTATAACTTTGATATTTGTGAACAACTGTGAATGAAAATCAGTCAAATTGAATAAATTATACAATCTTTTATCAAAAAATTCTTGAAAATTATTCGATTAGACTTACCTTCCGTACCTTACCTGATCCATTGGCGTCGATCACTCGAAGTCCCTCGTTGATCCTGGAAGACGGTGGCAGCGGCTATTCTGGACGGCAACGGCGATGATCTTCACGTGGCAGGAACCTGAAAATAAGAAGAATTAGTCTGATTGAAAATTCGATAGATACTTACCTTCTCGGTATACCAAAGGCCAAACCGAGTGGCGACTGTTGAATTCAAGGACACTCCGCGTTGATCCGTGCACCCCCCAAGTACCGTCCGGTTACAACCCAACTCGAGCAAAAACAAGTCATTTGTCAAGTCGCGACACCGGTTCTTTCTTGGGATCTTGACAAACGCTTTTCGTCGTGGCCCATGTTGATTCGAGTCACAGCGCTCATTTGTCAATCATTGCCGCCGAATCAAACACGACGGCCTCCCGTCCTTGGTAATTGTTCAGTTTACATCCCTCACCTCCGATTTTGATGAACTTAGGCTCAATCGACGCGTTTTTGCACGAAACGAAAGAATCTGGCAGAAAAAAGTGTCGCTCTGCCCCGCGACGCGAGATATTAATCGTTAAAATTGACAGGAATCAGGTTATGATTCCTGTCATACCGACGACATGTAGCGACTACGAACATGCCCTACAGCTATATGCGCATGCTCAGTGGCCGCACGCGCATGCAGCAGATCACGTGAGAACTGTTTGGTTGGTAAATCAGAAGTGTAACATAATTCGAAATGATATTCTTTCGGCGTATAGATTAGTGACGCTTTAAAAGTATTTAAGTGTTTAAAGCGCGTCAACTAACCTATGTAGATTAGTAACGCGCTTTAAAAGTATTTAACTGTTTAATGATTTTCGTTAAAGCAGGGCACACACACACGTGTGTATGTCCTGCTTTATAAAAGTTGTGATTTTTGTTAAAGCAGGACATACACACGTGTGTGTGTGCTCATGATCGCTACACCACCCAAGGATGTTAGGTAATAGAATTTAAATAACATATTGTCAGAAAAAGTTAGTAGATTTATTAATTCAGTATGATATTTTGGCAGCTACAATTAAGTGTAGTAAAGGTAGCAATGATATTAATATTGATAAATAGATATTAATGTACCGATGTAGAAAACGGTAATATGTAAAAAATGTACACCAGATACGTGTGTTCAAGCAGTGCTGGTACTTGATTCTTGATCTCTGGATGTCCCTGGTTGGTCCTCAGAGGTGAATGTCGGAGGATATATTTCGGCGATGACATCAAAGAAGTTATCTATACGCTCCAAGCGGCTATAGGCGCGTTTGAAGAGATATTCGCTCAAATATCCAAGGACGTGATCCTTCCCTGGTTCCATACCTTGGGATATTACCGCGAACTTCTCTCCAAACACGTTCTATACTCTGCGTATGCGCGCCTGTAGATTTAAACAGATTAGATTAGAACAATATACAAATAAACAGTAATAATATAGTTAACTATGGCAAAAAGTTCTCACCAGTTTCAGGATCGACGAAATTGTATGAGTGGTTTACCGTCAGATGTTGGAAGCCTTCATTGATTAAACAATTATAGGACTTCCAACAATCTGACATGATGGTGGTGCCTGGCAATATCCACTTTTTGATACACGCCAGAAGTGTCTCTTCAGTTCGATCCTGTACTGGCACGATAAAAATCTTCTTTGTGCCTCGCTCATATCCTCCAAAAATCCATTGACTTTTTACGAGCCGACCACGATTGTATTTTCTTTTTCCAATTTTTGCTTCATCGATTTCTACTGTGCATCCTGGGCCACCAAGTTTCTCACTATGTTTTTCAGCCCAGAACACACAGACCTATAAAAAAAAATAATATTATTAATATTTTGTTTTATACATTGTGTGTGTGTGTGTGTATTTATGAAGATATGTTAAAATATAATTATCTCTCGGCAAAAATTAAACCAATCTACAATCGTGGCCGACGACGACACGCCAGTTTCAGCCAGAGTGTCATTTTGACGTGGATGTCGCAACATCAAAAAACATGTCCAATTTTGCATATTGTTGCCACGTCAAGATGACTTTTGCCGAATCAAGTACCTGCTTTGGCATTTTTGTCAAAATCGCACTGCATCGAGACACGTTTCTTGTGTATATCTTTTACATAGTACCGTTTTCTACATCGGTACATTAATGTCTCTTTATTGATATTAATATTACTGCCACATTTACTACACTTAATTGTAGCTGGCAAAACACCATGCTGGATTAAAAAATCTACTAACTTTTCTTGGGAATATGTTAGATACCCAAATTCTAACAAGCCCAACATGGTTGCGTGGCGTCAAGCGTGCGATTACGTGTTGCGTGTCTAACAATAACATTGTTGTGCTTCATTTGTTTAAGTTCGCTAATTTCAAAATTCGTGCATTCAACTGCGTGTGGCTACGGAGCATGCGCGTGCAGCCACTGAGCATGCGCATATGCCCCCGCGGGGCATGTTTATGTCGCTACCAGTCGCTACATGTTGTCGGTATGACAGGAATCATAACCTGATTCCTGTCAACTTTAACGTTTAATATCTCGCGTCGCGGGGCAGAGCGACACTTTTTTCTGCCAGATTTGTTCGTTTCGTGCAAAAACGCGTCGAATAAGCCTAAGTTCATCAAAATCAGAGGTGAGGGGTGTAAACTGAATTACCTCTGTTGCAATTGCATTTGGAAAAAAGGCTGATTTGCAGGATTATTTAAATACTTGCTTTCAAATTATCCTATTTTAAAAAAGGCGTGTTAACTGAGTGAATTCGTTTGTATCGAAAAATTGAAGCCTCTTTCCGCGATGCCGATTGGTTATCTCGATGCGTTGTGTGCGAGTTATTACTTCGAGTTATTACTTCATTTGCAGCTGTCATTGTATATTTTGACAGTTGTGTGTATCATGGGTTAATAGTGTAATAGTAATAGGATAATGTTAAAGCTAAATAGCGCGCGCGAAGCGCGCGTCTGTAGTGTCTAGTAATGAATAAAACGCAAACATGTCTTGCAATTTATATTCGGATAGACGTTAGTCACTTGGTAGCAATAGTATGCAGATGGAAATGTATTAAAGAGCAACCATTTACAAAAGTACGACAATTTTTTATAAGATTTTGTAACGCATATCAAATGAATAACATTGAAGACTTAAAATATTTTTTGGAATCAGTTTTAGTTGTAGCACTGAGTCATTCATTCAATTCCGATTCTGGCGAAGCACTTTCATCTCAGACACGATTTCAATATGTAAATTCCATTATCAAAGGAATGCCAGCTTCAAAAATCGACGAAGATAATAATAAAGAAATAGAAGAATCGGAAGAGAATGAAATGAAAGATGTAGATGAAAAAGATTTTAACGATCAACGATCTGAGGCATGGATAATGTGGTCAACAAAAATTTATGAACAAGCTGCGAGCATTTCATTGCAGAGTTGCGATGGCGAAACATTAAACGCATATTATAATACTGAAGTTGCTAAAAATATCAAACGCTTAATATACTATCTGCCTCTTTGGACTGGTATAATGATACAGTTTTCTGATGTAAAAATTTGCATCGCCACATCTTCTAGCGTTGAATCAGAATTCGCGAATCTAAAAAAACAAGCTTTTAAAAATGTATTGCCTCAGAAAGTTGATAAATTTGTTTTTAATCATATAGATTATTTAGATGGTCGCATTAAAGAAGCTTCAGCAAAATTTACATTAAAATCAAAAGAATCTATTGAAGAAAACTGTTTTTTCCAAAGATATTGTAAAAGAATCTGCAAATCAGAACGCACATCTATCTATATATATAAGTCACGTCTGTCTGTATGTACGCGAATTACTCATTCGTTAGTGGACCAAATTTTTACCAAAAGCATATGAAATAGGGGTAGAATTTTCGGGAGATGAAAATGTCGCGGCCAATTTTTTGCTACCGATTTTCTGGAAACTTATTTTTCTAATTCTTCTAATTTTTTGGGAAATAATTGACCGAATTTTAAAGAATTATATATGAAATAGGGGTAGAATTTTCCGGGGAGTGATATAAAATGTATAATTTTTTGTTACCGATTTTTTTGGAAACCGGTTACAAAATTTTTCCAATTTTTTGGAAATTAATTGATTGAATCTTAAAGAATTATATGAAGTAAAGGTAAAATTTTCTAGGGAGTGCTATAAAGTGTATTATTTTTCGTTACCGATCTTTTTGGAAGCCGGTGAAGCCGTCAGCTGACTCGCAGCTCACGAACCCTGCCGCGAAGAAGAGGAAGCCGGAAATCCGGAGTGTAAGGAAGCTCGACAAGCCTCTCGCGATAAAGGATAGGAGAGAGGACAATCGCGAGAAGGGCCAGGTCAAGATAACGCCCAGACTAAAAGCGGCGTTACAGGACATATACCTGCTAACGAAACAACCGGAGTAAGGTCTCGACGGAGGCCCAAATGTAAATACGTTCAATTAGAATTAAGATAGTAATAAGTATAACCAGCAAGGGCAGTAATAAGACATACGCGAGGCCGAATCCTAAAATTCCCGTGGATTCATAATCCCATTTCAGTTTGAATTTCGTTCCTTTATATCATTACGCGGATAAATCGTTTTGTTTAAATAGGTTACGTTACCGGTGCATTAAACAACTTTCAGTTGATATTGTGTTTATTTAAGTTTTGGGTTTTGAGTTATTATTTGTTGATAAATAAAAGATAAATCATTTATTCGCTATACCCAAATAAATAAAATAAATATGATTAAGTTACAAATTTTAGTTACCAAGTATACATAACAGTCGACATTAAAAGGTTAAATTACCGACGCGAAGAATAGCACATAGCTTGGTTGACCACTCATGGTAAACAGGGTACGGTGTTACCATCTATGGTAACCACGACGAGCATAGATTTCGAAACAGAATAGAAGTGGCGTCGAAATAGTAGTTTACCACCGAGACGGTAAGTACCGACCGCGACATACGCAAACCAAAAACCGAGCAATCGCCGCGAAGCGCAACAGCGAAATTAGGAGCCACGGTAAGGATGGCTATGGTTCCGGGAGCTACGAAAGCCGGAAGCAAAAACCAACATGACCATCACGTTCCTCTCCCTCTAAAACGTGGGAATCAATCGCGATAAAACAAAATTCATGTATAGTTTGTAATAGACAATGGCCATCGGTACATGGCTAGAGTATAAAACAAACCAAGGGACCCGGAATCGGGCGACTCATGGAATACGAAATAAGAAGAGGTCACGTAAGGGACCTGATGGACAAAACCCCGCTACGATGGGTGGAGGCGCCAAACGAATGACCACCCACGGAGGAGTATACTGGCCAACCGATATGGCAAGTGAGCGTAACGGGCGCACCGGCGAGCGCATGGACGCGAGTCCTGGCACTAGAATAAGCGAAAAAACGCGATATAAGGTCAGTGGTCAGGCGGAGGTCAATATTTGACCGACCACGCATGTGTTACGGGAATGAATACGCGCGAAGGGCGAAACTCTGATCCACGCGAGTAACATGAGTAAAGATCGAGAACGTTCGATCAGAGTTCCGCTTGGTAACAGGAAACTTCGAGAAGGAATGTGAATATCATGTAAAATGTCAAAATTGATTTATGATCTTGTTTGCGTGCGAACATCTGGCGATAGCGAACAATGGATTACGGAATGCGGAAGCATTCGGCAAATTGCGTGAACGAAATCCATTGGTCGCTAGGGGCGTTCCAGGGATGAAGTGGGAGCACCGAAACAACCCTATAAAAGGGCGAACGATCCATCGCTCGAGGAAATTCGTTCTCCGAGCGCGATATAGAGATAAACTTCCGACGTTGAACGGTTGATTGTATTCGGAGTCGAATATCCCGCGGTAGTCGCGTTAATCCTAGTCATAAGCAAAAGCTTGTAAACATGAAACAAAAGGAAATATATTATACTTTACCAGATTAATGGATCCACAAATTAATTAACATACAATCGTGTGCGGTATCCTTACCTCTCTAAAATACTTACCTGATCCTGGAAACCACTCGTGAAAGAGCCTACGTCCGTCCGGGGAGACAGCGTTGGGGCAGCAGAGATCCAAGGGCGCCAACGGCGATGCACAGCCAAGGTCCAAAAGGGTCCAAGAAGCAAAGTCCAGCAACGTTGGGTGACGATCCAGCGACATCCTGGTAAATCTGAAACGAAAAGCAAGGGGAATCAGCTAAGGGGAGTAAATTGGGTGAATCCGTAGCGCGAACATAGAATTCTTTCTCGGTTTCTATAGATAAAATCGAGTGGCGACCGTGTCGGTGACACTGGAATCATCGATAATTATTAGCATCACACCTCCGTGCGGTTACACCGGTTACAAAATTTTTCCAATTTTTCGAAAATTAATTGACCGAATCTTAAAGAATTATATGAAGTAAGGGTAGAATTTCTCGGGAATTGCCATAAAATGTATAATTTTTCGTTACCGATTTTTTGGGAAATCGGTATCAGAAAATTTTCCAATTTTTCGGAAATTAATTGACCGAATCTCAAACAATTGTATATGAAGTAGAGGTAGAATTTTTTAGGGAATGCTATAAAGTGTATTATTTTTTGTTACCGATCTTTTTGGAAACCGGTCACAAAATTTTTCCAATTTTACGGGAAATAATTGAATCTTAAAAAATTACATATGAAATAAAGGTAGAATTTCCCAGGAATTGCTATAAAAAACTAATTAAAAAAAAAGAAAAAAGGTCGTCGCGTCGCAGTGCAGAGGCGATCCGTTTGGTGGATTGAATTTATTTGCGCGAAGGGGGGGACTGATATCACCGCGAAAAGACAATCGATAACGGCGTTTGTTCCTCCAAGACGGATACGCGCTGCTGAAATAACGAAAGTTTCTCTTCGAACCTCTGTATTTAAGCGAAGGGATTATTAAACGGGCTTTTTTTGCGATGGTCGAAGAAAAAAATTGGGAAAATAGAGAAGGGAGATTAATAAACGTCTTGTCGATTTATTTTCTAAATTTCGATTTCACGCAGAACACGTTTGTCAAAGGGGATTTTTCGATAAAAGCGAACTTGGCAAAAATATTGGTTCGACGTGCTAAAATTGCACACGTGGGAAATAGATGTGTTTTTTAAAGTTTACTCCAAAGCGAAGGTATTTTATTTTTTCACTAAAATGTTTTATTGGAATTGCAATCTTAATTGATAACCAGGTGGTAGGTTACCCTCTAAAGTACACGTGCCGCAAGCAAAGCGCTTTGCTCCCCACGTCAGCTGAACCGAATGTGTTATCGCAAAATGAAGGAAGAGACAAAGGGTAAAGGGCGCGTAGGAGACGCGAACGCTCGGGATCGATAGAACTACGAGAGAACATGAAGAGTTTTGCGGTTTATATGGTAATCTTGCGTCGTCCCAAGTATACTATTAACTTTCGCAAACAGTGCAGCGAAGCTTCCCCCCCATCTCCGTGTGAGGAGAACTCTAACTGTACCGGATATCACGTGATCTCTCGCTTGTCTAATCAGGATATTATTCCGATCGCGGTAGTTCCGCAACTTTTTCTCGTTCCCGGAGGACTGGGAAAAGTGCGCGAGAAGTTTCTCGACACCGCGTTTTTCCCGGGACAGATTGTTTTCGCAGGATATTTTTATCTGCGCGAAAATAAAATTCTTCTTTCGTCAGACATCTCCGCGAGCGGAGACCTGACTTCCGAGACAAACCGTCGAATGTCGAGGCGCGTAATTATGCGAGACAAATCGTCGGCGATTGTCGCGACGATCGATCACGAGCTCGCGAACCGTTCGTTATTTCTCGGAGTTGACGAGGCGGTGGCCCCCGATGGCGATGGTCGACCGAAATATTCCTATAACTATGCAAATAAGATTCGCGTGGGAGGTTTTGTCGACGGAACAATTCTTCTCGAGACTTCGTGCGCGACGCCACAAAAAAAGACTTGTTTAAACTCGGACTATTAATCTATAGCCTTTTGCACGTGATGCGCAACACCTCTGAATATTGAGAGATCCTCTGTACGCTGCTCCATTTTCAATTTCTTACCGGACCTCTCTCGCGTCGGTCGACTGTTAGTTAACCGCCAGTTTCGACGGATATCTCGGGAGACATCAGTTTCGTGTTTATCTCGAGTACCATCGAGCACTTTGCGATTTCCGACATGGAACCGCATCGTTCATCGAGAAAGTTTGGGAGATATATATAGCATAGCAACGGATCACGCGACTTCGATGGGAACGAAAATTCTCTCGTTTTTTATGCGATTGATTTGCGGCGGATATTCGGAGTGACATACGAGTCGCCGTTGGTTCTCGCGGCCCGTTCAATTATTCGCATATGCCAGCGGCAGAACACCCATTTCGTGGCTCATTTAACGAGTAATTTCCACAGAATTAGAAAAATATTACGCCGGCCTACAAAAAATCTTATGCACGATCTATCTTTCGTGAATGTGCGAGTTTACACTCTCTCTTTGGTCAATACACTCGAATCGGCTAATTGATCTGAAGACTGAGAATTGTTAATTGGGCGTAGTTAGCTAATACTTAATACGTAATAACCTGACTGGTTTACTGGGGGTAGAAGATAAAGCACGCCAACTAAAATGCAAATGCTTTTTTTCTCTGTCGTTCACCATTCTCCATTTTCCGCCTTTTTCACGTTTCCCTTAAATCTCTCGATATCTTCCGTGCTGCGAATTTTTTCCTCGAACGGGAAAAAATTCACCGCTCTGAATAATATGATCCGCTTTATCGCGTTAATTTGTACAAATGCGCTTGGAACGAGGATTAGCCGCGGCACCCGAAACCGCCGTGGTATTTATCGTTTAAATATGAAATTACTTTACCGCAGCACGTACGCATTTAATTGTGCCATTGAAATATCGGGAAAATCAATTGTAATAGAGAATGCAAATTTTAGGGGCTACTGTGTAAAGCATTCAACATACTGTTGGCCATGTGCCGCCGCGTTACATATTGCACTGTGTGTATCAGTGATTAACTCTATAATGAACGATCTAAAGATTATAAAAAGCCGATAAAATAAGCAAATCGAATTTAATTTTTAATATGACGTTTTGATGAAAAAGTTGCGTGACTTATATTTTTCAAAAAAATGTACTATGGCTTAAAAAAAGAAATAACAGTTAAATAGACTAAGAAATAATCAACGAAAAACAAACTTGTCGTTTATTTTTTTGAGTTTGGAGATGTTGGGGCTCGAATAAGTAATGAAGATCGTATTCGCTCAAAATAAAAAAATAATGTTTAGATTGAACACGCGTCTGTCACAATTATTATTCTACTACTTGGTTGGAATTTTTCAAGATGCCGCTTATCAAGTTTCTGTTCTCGTATCTTCTCGTTCGCCACAAGAAAGTAAGAAGATGGCACAATGTAGTTTAGGTTTCAAGACTTTCGGTTAAAAGCGATATATCCGTCGCACGTGTTCAGGAAGTTGTATGGACAGTAGATTTTTGCAAGAGAGTTTTCACCCACCATTTCTCCAGATATATTCCTCATACATTGCTCCTCTCATCCAGACACTTCTCCGTCTCTCCTTTCTTTTGCATTCGATTATAACCTCGGGAGTTACTTTACTCTTGCGCGTTTTCCATCGCGACGAGCACAAGTTTTTCTAATCTACGGCTCAACGACGCTTATAAATGGGAGCGTCGAGGACTGTCGAAAGGTACCGTCGAAGAAATTCAGTGATATTGCTGTCACCACCTCTGTCACCACATGCTAACGTAATCTCAGCTTTATTTTCCAGTAGTTGAATTAGGCTAGCGTTTTTCCTGGCCGCCCGTTTCGTTCGCGCTCGTCCTGGCGATAAAGTTGAAATTGTCGAATCAATCGACGCGTGCTTGGCAAACTGACGCGATATTCTTTCGCTTTCAAATACATTCCGTATTCGCATATCATATTTTCTGCTCGCGATTCGTTTCGAGCAGACATGTAGTACATATACGAGTACATGCGGCGCGACGTAAAGCACAGTCGCTGCGTGTTCGCAGTTCGCCAAATATCGGGGGGAAACTTGCGTCGAGGTACGATGAATTTTTAAATAGGATATAGGACAGATGTATATGTGATATTGCGCGGTTGCACTTAGTGCCGAGAGACACGAGACACGAGGCTGTGTTTAATCGCGTGCCGTAAGTACGGTGCACGGAGTTCTTGAATTAATGCCGCTGAGCTCGGCTTCCCTCACGCTCCGCCGTTATTCAAATTTGCCGTTTCAGTAGGGGAGCGCCTACCAACTGACTGTCGGGTCTCGGGTAGGTACGAGGCGTTTATCAAAATGACTGCCTTAAACACGACCCTTCTTATGTTAGGGACGCGTACGTTTGCGGCGCGGTATATTGTGTAATCTCCCGGGACACGTGTTATTTGCAATTTTAATTTTTCGCGCGCCGCAGGGTATATAACCGATCTGTAATACATCGTTCGAACTAAAATTATGGGCTTCGCAAAACTCGAGTTCTCATTAGAGATATTACTATATATTAGATGCCAACGTGCACGTGTGAAAACTTAGTTAAATAAATACGTTTTTAATTCTTTAATTCGGTATTTTCCAAAGAATGCTTCGAATTTATTAAAATATGCTTTGAATAAAAAATATACATGCAGTTGTACTTGTCGCTCTTTAAGTTATACTAACATAAATGAAGAAAATTAAATTTTGAGAATAGCTGATACTTTATGATAATTTGAGTACGAGCGAAATTTTTTATAGGGCTTTTAAAAATATGATATTCTTATGAACTATGCCATTTCCCTCGCGATTTATGTGTA
>JASTWP010001851.1:0-58124 GCA_030770255.1 Temnothorax ravouxi | reverse complement strand
CTGTAAGGAAATTGAAGCTCTTGATGGAGATTCCACAGACATATTTTGTCCATTTATAATAGATTATCATTATCCACGGAGACCGAAAAAACTTGAATCCTTGTGTTTATATGAATTTGCACAGCAATATGATATTACCAAAATCAAACCACGAAGTAAAAATATTGAATTCTACAAGAATAATGGTTATTATCTGAAACGACGACAGCGTAACTATCTTATTAATCACTATAAATATGATGTCAATACGCGGCCGGAAAATTATTTCTTTTCATTACTGCTTATGTTTAAACCATGGCGGAAACTGGAAGATCTTAAAAATGGATGTGATACTTATGCGGAATCATTTCACAAGGGAAAGTTAGATCTTGAGAAAGCATTGGATTATTGTGAAAAATTAGAGAAATTGCAAAAAGCATTTGAAACTGCGCAGCAATTGGTTCAGCAACGTTTAGATGATTTAGAAAAACAGCGAGTCTCAAGATGATCCTGATAATCCAATAGGTGTTCAAAATATTGAGGCTGGTGAAGCGATGCAAGATTTTAAGGATCTTGGTGAAAAATTAGTTCAGGAAATCGATGTATTTGAAATGATTTCAAATTTGAACGCAGATCAAAGAAGAGTATTTGACGATGTGATCGACACCGTAACATCGCCGGATAATAAACAATTACTAAAATTCGTTAGTGGAGGAGGTACTGGCAAAAGTTTCTTAATTAAAACACTTAAATGCTGGATAAAACAAAATCTCAATAAGGATACCGTTGTAGCAGCACCTACTGGTATAGCAGCGTTCAATGTCGGAGGTTTGACCACTTACAGAATGGTGCAGTTACCCGTTACACATGGTGATATGGTGTATATGCGAGCGAGTGATGTAGGTGTGGGTGATGGGTGATGGGTGTGTGTGTGTGTGTGTGTGTGTGACGATGAATAATGTGGCTTATGATTAAGTATAGAATAAAAGGTTTCTCTCTCTCTTCTCTCTCTCTCTCTCTCTCTCTCTCTCTCTCTCTCTCTCTAGCAACGCCAAGTTTTTTGATAATAAAAATTTATGTATTTTAATAAAATATTTTTATTTTGTATTGTTACCTCTGTAATTCTTTGCGATGCGATTAAATCTTTTAAAGTACATATATAAACTTTGTATTTAAATACCTTGTATCCCCTTGTTGGGTTTAAATATTTTAATAAAATATTTGTATTTGTACTATTACCTCAATTTTGCATGATTCAATCTTTTATTCTATTAAAAATAAACTTTGTATTTAAATATAAATAAAATTTGTTAACCTCGAAAAAAAACAGTGTTATATTATACCTTCGAAAAAACCTAAGTAACAAGTGGTAGACGTAATCTTTGTATCTCGAAAAATGCACTGAGAAAAAAATTGTTAATCCCAAGAAATATTTAGTTCGATACGTTCAACTAAACATTTTAGTTATTTAACTAAATATTAGTTGTTTCAACAATTTCTTTCTTTAATCAAGAATTAATTAATTCAACTAATGTTTAGTTAACTAACTAAAATGTTTAGTTAAACGTATCGGACTAAATATTTCTTGGGATTGACACATTTTTTTCTTAGTGTAAGTTCTCTCTGTAATCGGCGCTGTAATTTAAAAAGAGATATCATTTCTTTTTTGTAATTGTAATAGATCACTTGAAGCGCGACTCATCTTTGATAAGATAACGTAATTTTGTGATGTGTATCACTTAAGTTATAATTTTTTGGAAATAATACTATTCCTTAGGATTTTCGAGATTTTTCAAGATACAAAGATTACGTCCACTACTTGTTACTTAGGTTTTTTTGAGGTATATTATTACCACTGTTTTTTTTCGAGGTATACAGATACTACTGCTTAGATTTTTTCGAGATTTTTCGAGATTACGTCTACCATTTGTTACTTAGGTTTTTTTGAGGTATAATACCACCACTTTCTTCTTTGTCGAGGTAACAACATACATATATACACTACTACGCGTGTACTTGGCGCTTTTTTTTACCTTTTTGATAGTCGAAACCCACAGTGTTAAATTACTAGACACATAGTGTGCCTTGCAAAGTACATGGGTGAACTTTCCACGCGTGGAAAGTTGTAATGAGTCTATCACATACTAAATCATAATTTTATAAAAATTAGAAAATAATTAAATAAAAATTTAAAAATGCTTAAAATTTTAATTTTTAATAGATTTATTATGTCTTCAACCAGAATATACTTCTTTAATTCTCTGAAATTAATTTTGAAAAGGATCTAAATTGTGTTTGACTATATACATACAACTTTATTTCAACATTTTATGCCTTTATCTTTCTCATCAGTAAAAACCCATTTAAGGGCATTCATTTGGAGGCCATTTAAAACATTTCCATCAAATAATACGTAAATTGGGCGTAGGAGGTTTTCGGAAGTTCATCTATATATGTATATAATCGTTCTTTTATTTGATTATAAATTCTTGGTTTTTGATAGTCGACAGATTGTATTTCTCAATTTTATATAATATATTTATAATATAATTTTGTTAAGCAGAATAATAAACATAATAATAATTATTTTATTATTATTAATTATTGTTGCAAGACACAAAATTATATTCTACGAATTGATATCGCGTTATTGGGTCAATCGAGCTCACTTATTTAATTTCAAGCTGCTGTAGGTATATAGGTATGTAAAAAAAGAAATGTCACGACATTGTTTCACGATGACGCCATGCCTACTTCGTCGCCGTCCTTGGCAGGCGCGTGATTGCTATGGCGCGCTTAATTTATTTAACTTAAAATCTCAGAATACACTGTCAATTAGGCTGCACGTGCTAAATTCTACATTACATCATATACTTCACGCAAATACGAGATTCACGTAAACGACAAATACGGGTGAGAACAAAGCTAAACGCAAATTGCGTTCCTAGCAGATGTATGATGAAATTATATTTTATTTATGTTTAATTACGTATTCGATGTTGAATACACGGAGAAAAATACGAAAGATTTGGTGTCGTGAAAAGGGACGAGGTAAGTATAAACATTTTACCATCATATTCGCGTAAAAATCCGTTATATGACACAAGTCGAAGGAGGCCACGTGATTCCCCATTGTTGCAAATTCACGTTCTTTTCCGATCTACGTTTATAGCGGATTTTTCGTGCGCGGTATCGACGGTAAAGGATTTGCTTCTCGTCCAAACTTTCTCCGTTCACAAGAGAAAGAATTCCTTAAAAGCCTCTAGAAACTTGGAAACTTCTTTCAGAAACCGCCGACTCGTTTACCCCGCCGAGGCTATCAGCTCGTCGTTCAAGCCTAAACTTAACTATTCAGGGAAATATGTGTTTACCGAGAGTAACGAGGTTGCTGGTAGCTCTCTCGCGATTGTACACTTGGTACAGGTTCTCTTCTTCGGGTGCACGCGTCGTCTCCATCGCGGGATTGCGAGAGAGGTCCGACACACCCACTATTTCATCAGGAACGTTGAACCCCGCGAGCGAGCGCGAGTTTCGGACCAACCTCGGCGAGTAGGAGAAAGCGCGAAACCGGAGGGACAAATCCGCGAGTAAAAAAAAATCACAAAACTGAGTATTCCGGCGTGACTTTTTTCACAAAGGGCTCAGTTGGCGATTCTTCCACGGTTCTTCGCCTATTGCGTAATCAAATAAGTATGTAAAAAAAGTTAAAGATGTAAAAGATAAATAATTATTAAAAACTTTCGTGGGAGATTTCACAAAGTAACTAACGAAAAATTGGAATTAAGAAAGAATGTGTAACTCTGAGACGTTATACCGAGAAATGTAGCAGCGAATTAGTTCACAGAAGCGAAATATGAGAAAAACAAAGCGAGCCGAGATACCGTGACGCTCTATCGCGTGAAAGACTGACGCTGATAAGAAAAGCAAAGTGTTTATCGAGCTTTAATCAAATTTATCGCGAATTGCAGCGCCTATCGCGACAATTGTGTATATACATTTTGGGATTACTATTGTTGTTATTACTATTGGTGTCATCCACCATCTCGTCGCGCGTGGTCGTCTACGCTTCGGAATACGGAAAGAGTTACAGAAATACGAGGTAAATGCAAGAAACGTCGATCGAGTACCGAGATCAAATCGTAATTATCGCACAAAAAAATTCTCGAGAACGATAAAGTCAAAGTACGGCTTTATATCGTTGTTTGCTTCTTTTCCCGTTCACCTTGCAGTAACTTACACTCTCGCCTTCACTCGCGATAAGTTCTAGACGATTTCGCGGCAAATTTTTCCACGCACTCCTGAGGAACACGTGTTTAACAAGGCGGGTGCACGCATGCGAGTGACGCGGTGCGCACGGGAACGTCGACGAGACTGATTGTCATTGAAGTGCGCAGGAAGGCGATACCGCGAACTGGAGGAAGGAACGAGACATTAAGAGGAAGAGAAGGAAGGACATTAAACAGGTATTAAGACGGTAGTGGGGCATTCCCGTACATTGGACGGAAGCTGCGGTGTTCAGAAGAAACGGACGGCTGAGGCGGCTGGGTGTTCCGCGACGTCTGCTTACGAGGAAACCGATTACAGCGCATGCAAACACGCCGTAACTTCGAAGAAACGTTCGGCTGTTCTAGGAGAGAAGGGGTCCTAGGGGAGAAGAAATATAAGGTGTCTTACTTTGCTCTTTTAGAGGAATTTAAGAACTTCTCAGTTCTCTGCATTTTAAATACTTATTTTAAATACTTATTTTAAATGTACTTTTAGGTAGCAATGGGATTAATATCTTATAAGTAATTTCGAATCTGTTGGTGTAGTTTCGAACCTTTTTCAAAAAGGTAAAAAAAAGGCGCCAAGTACCCGCGTAGTTGTTACCTCGAAAAAAAACCAAATGGTAGTATCATTAATTTTAAATTTAAAAATATTTTAAAGTAACACAATTTGAACGTATTTATTAAATTTGTTAAACTTTACAGAAAAAGAATGTTGATTTTACTCTATAACAGAAATGCAGGGAATAAAAATTTACAGAAAAATAGTGTTGATTTTATCTTACAATCTTAACTTCAACATAAAAGTTATATTAATTGTACACACAATTAACCAATTACGATCAGAATTACATTTCCTTTCTGTTGAAATATTTTAACATAGTATCAGAATTACCATTTAACACATCCATTTTATGTTACATTAACACAACAATTTGAGTAGACCGTTTAGGACATGTGATTTATGTTATATTTAACACAAACTTTCCAACAGTGTAGGGTTGAACCTGCACGAGATGGATTCGAACTCTTTAAGAGTAGCTCGAAAAACAAGAATATTATTTCCAAGTAAACTGAAATCTGGATCAAATATATTCGAATCTTTTATGAGTATTTTACTAGAAATTTTACGTTTCTTCGAATGAAAACGTTTGTATAAAGCGACAATTATTTTAATATATTAGTTTTAATAATTACAAATTTTAGATATTATTATAAAAATATTAGATCAATCGTTGAAAATAAATATAATAAAAATGTAATTAAAAATATAAAATAAAAGTTACTTAAAATCTTTACACTATATTCTTTAAACTAACAACTTCTTTCTTATAGAGTTCGAGTGTACTACTTTTAAAAAATTCGATGCTTTACGATATAGAAACTACTTATAAACACATTTCGAATCCTACAGATACTCAATTTAAAATTCGAAATTAATTAATCGGAATCAGGATTACTTCACAAGTAGGAAATAAAGGAGATTATATTGTAGGTACCTTGAGTATAGTGTTTGTTGGAACATTCAGCTGTATCCAACTGCTATCACTATCTATTTAATTATGAGTGAACTACATTGAAGAAGGATGAAAACAAAGCTTGATAATCACATTTCCATTTAAATAGTAGTCTTGGCTTGTTGAAAAATCTAAACTCGTTATTTTAGCCTAAGCAAAAGTGGACTTCTTGCTTCAGGGAATTTTTTTTTATTTTTGTGTATCTGAGCTAGTAAATTATCTTATTGGATAACTCCTATTAATGGTGAGTAATAATGCGCATTATATTGTAATTTCAACTTAACCTCAAAAAGCTATATTAATTTATTATTGATTACACACCCTTTTGTACCATGGAACGAAAGTGCATCCTGTAAGATAGGTAAAGAAAGACAGGTAAAGAAAGATAAAGAAAGGTTCAGCCCATGTAGAGGCTCAGTTAAAATTTTTTAAATAATTTTTTGAAAAAAAAAGTTGATATTAATTTGAAATCTGTACACTTATTTTTTAAATAAATGTAACATTTTCTTACTAACTATCATGTTTAAATTGAATTAGCCTCTCTTTCTTTCAAATCTTCAAGTTTCTTGAAAATTGACTTGAAAATATCAATATTTCAAGGTATGTTTTAAGGTACAAGAGGGTGTGTTCCAAGATATAGGTACATGAACATGTTGTACCTTAAAACAAAATTTGAATTAAAAAAATACTTGCTCGAAGGTATTTTTTCCATTGCTTTTAAATTATGTATATTGTTGTTTCATTGTACACTGTTATAACCGTATTCTTCCTTGAGGAATAAGGATTCCTTGTTCCTTATTAGTTATTCTACATTTCTTTAACCTTCCTTGATCGATCATTCCTTGATCGACCTTAAAATTTATGAAGTGTAGAATGAGGAATCCTTACTCAAGGAAGAACTATGAATATGGCTATAAAACCCTATTCTCATATTTTTGTAAAAAATTAATTTTACCTCCTAAAAAAATTGAAAACACAATATTGTTCCAAGGTACATACAACAGTCTCTCCTACAATGTATAAAATATTATTTCTTCATGAATATTATTCCAATCATAGAAAATAAAATTTGATTATTGGATTTGACTTATTGTTAGATTTTTAAGTGCATATTGAATCTGATCCCATCTCTACTTCTTGATGAAATTCTTCAACTTAAATCTTAATCAGAAATCTAGTTTTTAAATATCTAAATTTATAATTTTAGAGTGAAAAAAGTTGGGGAAACTTCGACGATCCAGGTTCGATTATTTAAAAACAAGTTTAGGTCAATGTACAGTACGTTTTGTTTCGAGTCTTGTTTCTCTGTAGACAAGTTTTTATAAACCTTTATTTTTAGTAATCAACCGTATAAAAAAAAGAGGCATAAAGCCGTAACAAGATGTTCGAGTTAAGTTATTTAATAAATAAAATTTGCATACGTTTCGGCCAATATCTGGCCATCTTCAGTGTAGAAAATAACAAATTACAGAAAACTAACACATTACAAGTGTAACGAACGCATGGCACGCAATCTTTCTAACGTTTGTGTCGCAATTCTAAGTCGTAAAGTGTAATGAAACGCATGGTACGCAATCTATCTACATTAGTGTCGCATTCTAATTCATAAGTTAAGTTTAATTTTTTATTTTTAGATTAATTTAAAGTGACTTTTCTTTGTCCGTTAAAAAAAATTTTTGTTTATTAAAATAATTAATAGATAATGAATATTGCAAGTGTGAGAATATTAATTCAAATTAGAGAAAATTCGAAGGCAAATGATCTTTCCGAGTAGCTATTGGGTGAACTGGTTACTTAAAGCACTTTGGTGTGCTATAGCTGCTATGGCAAACAATCATGCAGTATTCTGTGATGTAAATATATCGTAAATGGCAGAAGAAGACTAAACACGTTTCAACATAAAATATTACAATACACTTCACGTTTTAAACGCACGTATTAAATATCTTATCATCATTAAAAACAACGTCAGAGTAAATATTCAGGTGAACGAGTGTTACACAAGTGTCGCGACACTAAATTCTCGAGAAATCTCGATAAGATCGATAATGCTCGAACATATTTCAAATACGTAAAATTTTCAAAAATACTTGCGGATTTATTTAGATAAGATCGGCTCGCCCGTTCAGATGCATTCGCGCATACTTCCCTGCGCGCGTTGCACGCGTGATGCGTTAGCGTTTTTGCGCTACGCTAACGCGATCTTTTTTGCGTCCGCGAGAGCGGATTGGGTAATCGTTTGAATGGGACTTTAGCGCTGGCACTGAGCCTGCCGAGCTTATCAAGGTCTATTTTGCACGGCTGATTCACACCGCAAGCCGGACATCAATATCGCGCGTCCCGCGAGTGCGTAACACGCGCGTGCATCTTGCGTAAACTTATGAAAACGAGGACAGAGAACTCGCGACATTAACTATATCATTAACGGTTATCTTCCCTCTTATTGCCGCAACATGAATTCTCATCAATTTGAATTATTCGCGAGCCTAATCGCAGCCAGATGCGTGGCATTAATGCAAAACTTAAATTGACCGAACGATAAAGAGGCCAATTTATTTATTTTAAGAGGCCAACTTGAAATTATACCTTAAAGTATGTAAACGTAAAGAAAAGATCATACAAGTTGCTAGCTTCTGAAATGTCATTTTCTGGAAAATATAAGGTAAATTAGAATTTAATTATGATATTGTGAAAGATGTCTAATTTTTATTAGTCATAAAAAATTTCTGTTATTTAAAAATGAAAATAAATCAGAAGAAGGTGATGCGTCTTACATCAAGAGAACAATTGGTGAGACAAGGCACATTTAGCCGATAAAGAGACGTATGCCGTACGCGCTGTCAGAATTAGGGTTTAATTATAAGCGATTTCTCAGTACTTACTAACGTATTGCTCCCACCGCGCGTGACGTCGAATCGTCGCCAGGCGAATCGGTGAAATCGGCGAGATAGGTCTCATCACATCCGCCATTTTTACACGTTTTCAACAACGCACTTGGCACTTTCTCTACGCAAGGAACAACGGTAAAACGCAAGATGTTACAAGTTGGCCGAGAGATCATTACTGCGAAGATAAATTTATAAAAGCGAAGATCAAGTTATTTTTTAAGCTTCATTGTTTCTCTTATACATATGACATATGTTAACGAATTTATTAAAAAAATATATATATACCGGGTGTCTCAGACCACCCGATTTATTCGTAAACGCAACATTTTAGAGAAAAATGTTCCAGACCAAAGTTGTATGGTTTCAAGGGGTACATAAGATGGTGTCATTAGTTTCACCTTAAATAGTTGCTTGAAGGTCACGTAAAGGTCACCTTCAATTTTTTAAATAGAACCACTTACTTTTTATTACATATTCTTGTAGCTTATCTCGAGGGCTTTCCAAAACACTATAAGAAAGTATTTTTTCATTAAGAACTTTTGAAATTATAAGACTTGAAAGTTCTGGTATTTTGACATAAAATACAAAATATCTTGTAAAACATCAAGTTTTCGGTAATGTTACCTTAATACCTTTATGCACAGAATAATGAGACGAATTCTCGAAAAATGTTATCCAAGACATTCGAATAACCTTTACAATAAATTTTAGCGAAAATAAACGTTTTTGCACTACCTGCTCTCGGCATAACCCGGGATCTACGACGAGGACGTAGCAGATATCAGATCCCACGTGTCGTGTCTCATTGTTCTGTGCATAATATTATTAAGGTAACATTACCGAAAACTTGATGTTTTACAAGATATTATTTTGTATTTTATGTCAAAATACTAGAACTTTCAAGTCTTACAATTCCAAAAGTTCTTAATGAAAAAATACTTTCTTATAGTGTTTTGGAAAGCCCTCGAGATAAGCTACAAGAATATGTAATAAAAAGTAGGTAGTTCTATTTAAAAAATTAAAGGTGACCTTTACGTGACCTTCAAGCAACTATTTACGGTGAAACTAATGACACCATCTTATGTACCCCTTAAAACCATACAACTTTGGTCTGGAACATTTTTCTCTAAAATGTTGCGTTTACGAATAAATCGGGTGATACGGGTGGTCTGAGACACCCGGTATATATATCTATATATATACAGAAATTGCAATCAAAATGTAAATCTTTTTCACTCTTGAATCAATTCCTGTAATACACTGTTAAATTCGTAGTTTCAAATTATATTCAAATTAAGTCATTTTTAATCATTCCTATATAAATGGCCACTGCTCCTACTCAATATGTTAATTTAACTAAAACAATGGAGTTAAAATAAATACTATTTTGTGTTAAAATAATAAATTTTGACACACATGGTAGTCAAAAATAGCAAAATGTTATTTAAGGGCCGGTTGTTCGAACCTGTTGGTAAACTAACTAACTCTTTGTTTATCTTTTACATTAGACAAAGATAGACATATGATTTAACTATTAGTTAGCTTACCAACAGGTTGGAACAACCGGTCCTTAGGGAGTTTTTGCAATACCTACCGTCTTTCAGATACGGTAACCGTATCTCAATTGTTCAGATACATAGTGAATGTATCATGATCTGAACAATTCAGATACGGTTATCATATCTGAAAGACAGTATTGCAAAAACTCCCTATTGATTTAAATTTCATCCTTTAACATTTAACAGTTTAATATCACAGATATTAAGGTGATCCTAAAGCCGTGATCCTAGCCGGTTCTTTTCGGTTTTTTTCTCAGCACTAATCTTTTAATTGGCTTTATAGAAATGCAAAATTCTTGTCTAGAATTAAAGTACGCATCAAAATCTAGGTCATGGTGGTCGAACTTATATGTGGTGGTCGTCACGTATAACAAAAAATATTTATTTTTTTTCGTTTTCGATATAAATTCGACCACTATGACCTAGATTTTGATGCGTACTTTAATTCTAGACAAGAATTTTGCATTTCTATAAAGCCAATTAAAAGATTAGTGCTAAGAAAAAAACCGGAAAAAACCGGCTAGGATCACGGCTTTAGGATCACCTTAAACAGTTTCTTTCTTATAAGAATAGCTTCTCGCAGTAGTGATATCTGAGTCATCCCGCATTCTTATTTTGATGCCAATTGGATTTGAAAATATTATTTTGCCGACGAGAGGGGGAAGCGATGAGAAATACGCAACGGGCAGCAAATGCAGAAGTGACAGATGGCGGCTCGGGGATATAAACAAACGAAAAAACTGTTACGTTAAAAATATCCGTTGTTCGTTATCGGCAACGATAACCGTTCCCGTCCGGATTCTCTGTAAAACACGCACGAACTAAATCCACCACGGCGCATCTGTGTTGTGCTCTAACTTGTACTGGCTGCGGGGTAAAAATAAACCTCAAATTAGAGCAGAACTAGCTAGACTCGTTCTCTAGCTGGATACTTTAATCCTATTCCAGAAACGCAGTCGCGGATCTCTTTTTCGCGAATCGCGTGACGCGGGATTCATTCTCGATCGATCATGACGCAAATCGGAAATGTTGCGACGACGACCTTCTTAACAACTCGAATAAAAAAATTGGTCTAGATTTAATTGTTTCGACTTCAGAATTGATCTATCGGATTCGTGAAGAAGTAAAAAGAACCGTGGCCGTACGTTGATGCACACTTCGACTACACCTGCAAATAACGCAACCGCGGAACGAAATAGAACAATGACGCTGATAGGCCTCCACACAATGAAAAATATAAGGAACAAGGAGCAGATATTAGCGATTAGGAGTAAAGAATCAAGAATAAAGTTAGATGCACGATAAAAAATACAGGCAACAGAAACAGGGAATAACACAGGCAATAGATTTTTAACCTGTCGGAAGCCGTGTATTAATGCTCCACCAGCTTTATTCCTAATTTCTTATTTCTAATCGCTAATATCTGTTCCTTGTTCCTTATATTTTTCATCATGCGGGGGCCTTAAATTATGTCTTAAATGGACGAGATTATCGTCGCGAGGTCAAAGGATCACAGCCGGAGACGAACGGAATCGACAAAAATTGACGAATGTCCGGCTCTATTAAACTCTGTTTATCAACGACGATCACGTCGACGACCCGTACTACTAAAACTGGACACGTGGAGCGATACGGGCACGTGCGTAAATACGTCGTCAGGATGATTCGCGGAGACGGCAAGATGATCGATCGGGTCCGGATGTCTGGCAGGACCAGGAGGCAGGAAGTACTGGCACCACGTGCTGTTGCGACTGCTGCGCTTACGAAACCTCTGTTACGTGAGATCTCCCTCCCTTCCGCGCCACTCTTCCGCCGATGCGATTTTAACCCTAGAACACACAGAGTATGAATCTGCCAGACCCAAACAAAACTTCGCTTGCTCGCTGAATTTTCTATTTTTGCGGATATTTCGTTTTAAGTTTATAATATCATGATAAAATAACTTTTCGGTATTAAAACTTATTCAGGCATATTCTTAAATCTCAGAGCTTTAAAATAAAAAAAAACAAGACCAAAAATATTAATCTGAACCAGAGTTATAGCCTGTCAAAGTTAAAGGGGTCCCCCAGATCCATGGTGTGTGTTTTCAGGATGCTCAGAAAACTGTGTATTCTAGGGTTAACATAGAGCATCGAAAGGGAGAATCAGGAGCAAAAAATTATCAAAAAGTTCCGATCGAACAAACATTGGGGTGGCGATCGATAACAAAATATCATATTTTGAGCACTGCAACTCCTAAACCACTGCAACACACCCGGCGCACATGCGAGCACTGCGATTAGCATCGGAATTGACTAAAGCGTTTATTTTATGTTTGACAATATTTCATTCTCGCAAAAAATGCGGTAACTGCGTAATAACTCAACTCGAAAAAAATCCGAAAGTTTCTTTCGTTTCTTCTGGTGACTATCGATAACCCGCGTTTCTCGCGAAGGATATTAATTGCAAAATAATTGCGAACAACACGGACGTGGCCCCTTTTCCCTCGGACGGAATATTTTTTTCACCGGTTAGTCGGTCAATCGATCGATTGGTATCTAAACCGGCCCGAGTGTGCGCGATTCTTTTATCGCGCCTTTCTACATATTTGCGTCGCGAGCGAGCGTAGGAGGTAGAAACCACGCGAAGCTGACCTCATATGGAAGTGCGGATCCCCCCAAGGAACGATCGAGGAAGAAGAGATACCTACGCATCGGCGTTCACCTTGAATTCGTACGGCGATCGTACGATCGATCGTCAAAGAACACGCCGACCATGTCGTGCGGCAATCCCGAGAGCATCGCATACTTGATCTTACGCGCGCGGGTGTAACCGGATCGCCGACCGATCGAGAGAACCGCCGACGGATATTCTGATGGATGTCTAATTGCATCATGTCTGAGATAAACAGCGAACGTAATCTATCCGTAAATGTATATATATTATTATATATAATAATACCTTCGGACATGGTCTCGCAAGGCATTTAGAAATTAGTTCCGTTCCTTTACGTCGTTATTCGTATCTGCGTGTCTCAGTCACTAACCTTTTTTATTCATAACTTTTTAATAAACAACGAGTGACGGCTAAAACCTTCTGAAGGTTATTCAGGAAAGTGCGCTTTACAATATATGTGAAGGAGAAGGTCATTAAGGGAGGGTTCGTAAGGGTAAATATTTACCCTGAAGAACATCTCGAAGTTGATTTAAATCACGGTATTTCAAGGACGGTAATTTTTTAATCCCGAGTTCGCTTTTTAAGCAGCGTGGAGTCTTGTAAGGATGTATGGATGACATCTCAAAGCATTACCAAAAATCTAAAAATTTCATAGATTGTTCTATTATTACGTCTAAGTACCGGTGTAAAATTTCAGCACAATTCTCTTACTGGTTTAAAAGTTATTGTAATTAAGGATGTATTGGAGGTATTTCAAATATATTCAGAAAGTGCTGAAAAGTGTTTCTAAATTAAATTTGGATTCTTACTATCGAGGCGAGAAAAACACCCAATTTTGTTGTGCATGCCATTTCCAAATAAAAAGACATTTCAATAAAACATCACTATAGATCGTTTCAGAACACTTCCGAAATTGGCCGAAAACTACCCTTTTCCCTCGACAATAAACAAACAGCCATAAAACGAAGCCTAAACATACGGGAAAAACAGCCGTTTAACGACTATCGAAAGGAGGTGAAAACGTTCCTTCCGCATGCAAATCTTACTTTTCGGCCAATTTTACGACTTTCACGAATACATTAAACGTTAGAGCACAAGCACAGAGCGATTAATAAAGAAATAGCACGCACAACAAAATAGGTTGTCAACATGTCACAAGACAGAATTCTCCATTGGAGAGAGTGAGAGGAGAGAGTTCTTATTTCTGCCGCGACGGTACAGCGCCACCGTCAACGCGGAGTTCTCGGCTCAGGGACCAGGAGCCTTAAAGTTGATAAAATTAACATTATCCCTTATAGAGAATCAACACTTTGCTGTAAATATAAATAAAATGTAAATAAACCATTAACCCTCAGTTACCTTACGTTTTTACACCCCGATATTACCTCACCAGGGTCTGAGAGACCCCTGCCGTTTTCTCTAGCTTGTATCTTTAAGACAAATGCATGACTTATGTCAATTATGTCCCGATTTGAGACGTTCTATTATCTGAGATGTAAATCGATGCGACTAAAATCCTTCTTTTGTAAATCTTCCAATCTAACAATAAATGCTGACGTTATAACTAATATCTAATAGAAATTTTTTTATCTAATTAATTGAGTATTAAGAATCAATACAATAAGAATTGTTCAATTAAAGTATAAATTCATTCTCGGGAAGAATCGAGCATTCGCGTTGTTGTCATTCTTGCGGGGCGAACGTCCCGTTTGAGAAACTTACATCCAGGTGGCGAGCCCTTCTTCATGGTGATCCTATAGGGCTGATAAGTGTCACCCGGCTCCACCTTGCCGTACATCGTCCGATCCATCGCCATCCTCGCTCTATACTTACGTGCGCACACACACGTAGGAGGAATTGGATGCGCGTGCATACGCGTGCACGTGTTCACTCACGTGGCGTTCGTCGAGTAAACGGTGACATAAGCCTCCCTCCCGTCACCCCGAGGAGATAATTACGGTACTCGTTGTTGCGTGACGGCGAATTGACGCTAATTTAACGGGTTAGCGCGATAGGAAGACTAGCTTTCCCAAACGTACAAGTTACAAGTTAACAACGAGGCACTTTATCTTTTATATTGAGATTCTTACTCGCGTATAAAATAAAAAAACTTGCGACATGGTAAGAAAAAAAGATGTAAAAAAATGGAAAAAAAATCTGTAATAGGTAACAATGAATACGGTTCAAGTCGTATTTCTTCCTCCTACAATGATCAATCGCGGAGATGATATTTCGCAAGAATAAACGTTTGTTTTCCTATCAGTTTTTGCGACTACGGGGAAGGCAACGAACTCTAGAATATTTAGAAGTAAGAGTGTAAGGAAGAAATAAAGCGTCCCAAAGCACTGTGTTGAGCGAAATGATTTACTTGACGGTTCAGCGGAAGAGCTTGGTCCTTAACTGTATTAGTAAGGTTCAAGTGGATCACAAGGCTAATTTTAACACCACGTAAATTTCACTCGGGCCATCTCACGGAGTTTTCTTCGGGGAAATCAATAGATTGTGATAACGCACGTCAGCAACCCTCGATTTATTCGATAACTGTTGCTATATGCAGATTTCAGCAAAATAGAAGGTGACTTTAAAGTCTCTCACACTTCACCATCAGGTTGAGCGATAATTAACTATGGCTTTTCTTTCAAAACTTAGGAAATGTATTTTCCCATTAATCAATGCAAATGAACGACGTTCGAGACTAGAAGTCGATCGGAAAGAGAATCGTTTCCACGGATGGAGAGTTTCAAAGGAGAACACCTGACTGTGTAACGCGCGTCCGCTATCGTGATCTTACGATTCCACGCGAACGAAATTTGCACCAAGGCATCTCCGTGACGGATTATTTGTTGAAATATGAAATCAGACAACTCGATGTAATTCCCCTCTGGAACGCGAATCTCAGAGTAACGAGGCAGACACACGGACGTGCGGTGGAGAACGCGACAGGAAATTTGTTGCGACTGCACGAGCAACACGGACGCGCGACTCTTTGGTGACGGTGCCGCTGGCTTGGTGAACGCCGGAGTACCTATCTAGCGCTCGGCGACGTTGGTGTCCAGGCGATCGTGGACCGACGAGCCGCAGCATCCCCACGTCGCGTCGTCCTTGTGACAGGCGAGCTAGGCGCGCCAGTGGGAGGTTAACTCGGCGTCTGGCCGGATCTTTCCGGGAACTTTACTCACCCAAGTCATCCATGATGCGAGCCAGGAAGACGGGCTCTCCGTCTCACAAAATTCCAGAGTATTGCGGCCGCCTCCGCCTCCGTCTCCGCCCGCCTGAAAAGGTCGTGCCGATCGCCGATCGTCGAGAAAACGCGGCCCTCACGTCTCCGCGCACTGGCCAACTCAGTCCGCTCCGACTCGCGGTACTCGCACGCCCGCGCGGCGAACATCAAACATGGAGGCTCCGGCTCCGGTCCTCGACCGGACCAGGAGCCGCCCTAGGCGTCGCGGAGCCCCCGCGCGTATCTGAGCAAAGACTTTTATCCAGAAAATATAAAATAGCACGAGTTACCCTAAATCGAGTAATCTCATAAAGCGCTGTAAATTTAGTGCAAAATTAAATCTAAATTTAACTTTAAATTAAAATTTGCGACAAAAAATGATTAATTTAATAAAAATTCTTTATTTAATTTATCGTTGGTATATCTTACTCTTTTTTAAGGATTATATTTTCGACAATCGGGGAATATCACATATTTACATTATATGTAGAGGAAAGTCCCCTATTATGCAAACCTAATGAGATGGCGGGGTTTTTTCATGGTGGGATCAACAGATGGGGCTTATATAGAGCCTTTTAACTTAACATATCTCATATTAGGATCCTATCTCATAATAGGGAACTTTCCTCTAATAATCAATGTTCCTCATTTTGTATGAGTTATATATTATTCGATTTTTGTCTTTTAACTCCTCAATAAGAACTTTGGAATGCCAGAGGCTTTACGTAAATACAGCAAATTGTCAGAAAAATTATATATATATAGATATATAGTAAACTAAATTATGTAAATGTGCTATATACATTTGTCATTCTAAGTATTTTAATAATCCATTAAAAGGTGAAAGAAGAGAAATCTCCGTACGACTGCGACGGGACCTTCTTCTTTTTTGCAGGCTCCGCGTTTCCACCCCATTTGTCCAATCTGGAAATCGAATTAAAGGTTGCGTAAACGGACGAAGCTGACAAATCTCGATTCGCGAAAGCGCGATAGAGATCTTACTTTTCCTGTTCCAATTTCACATATTTTCCTATGCCCAAGCGATAGATCTTCTGGGTGTCGTTTTTATCCGTTTTGTCCGCCGATTTACTCTGACTCGTTTCTTGGGCTAATCGTTCGGCTTCGGCGACTCGTTCCGCGGCGAGCTCATCGTCGGCTTCCTGAAAAGGATCCACGAAGACCTGGACCGCCTGAATAACTATGTCTTCTATCGGTCGATCTTTATTGTCTACCTCCACTCTTTCCATCGCGTTCAACGTGTCTAAGCCTCCGACGATCTTCCCGAAGACTGTGTGCTTACGATCGAGATGTCTGCACGATCGGAACGTAATAAAACTGAAACGACAATACGAAATTCATAAGAAAAGTTACGGCATAATTATGCAAAATGCCAGTTCTTCGTTATCTCTTTAATCTTACAATTGGGATTCGTTGGTGTTTGGACCTGAGTTTGCCATAGACAAAATGCCTCTGCCTTGATGAACCAGATTCGGCTTGAACTCGTCCTCAAATGGTTTGCCCCAAATAGATTTGCCGCCGTTGCCCGTGTTGGTCGGATCACCGCCCTGGATCTGCAGGAAAACGGAATATTTCGATCTATTCGTGAAATAAAAGTCAAAACAAGAAAGTAAAAAAAGGAACGTGCGAAAAAACCTCGCCCAAAATGGGCCATTGGCCATTGCACAACATTGAATCATAGTAGGTATTGTTGTGTACGTCACTAGAAAAATAAGTTTAGGTCCTAATATGGGCGAGAAAGCAACAAGCACAGTAACAACTGTGCCGCAATCAACACGTAGAACTACGTCTATTAGAATAGAACATATATGGAAGAGGCATTCAACATCGAGTCTGTGTCCGACATCGTGCGAGAGAGAAACGTTAATTGTGCGAGAGAGAAAGGTAGTGAAGCCTAATCGTCCGCAATGCACATACGCAGATATCGTGCGAGGATGTCTCTTAATTAAATTATAATTCTTTAAAATACTGCTGTTTTTATGTTTTTAAATAATATTTAAACAATATTTTTTTTTTGATTGATTGATTGATTGATTGACTAATTGATTTATTGAATTATTGATTGATTGATTAATTGGTTGATTGGTTTTCATCCATTCACCCATTCATCCATTCATTGATTCATCCATTCATCCATTCATTCATTTATTTATTAAATCCATTCATCCATTCACCCATTTATCCATTCATCCATTCATTCATTTATTTATTAAATCCATTCATCCATTCACCCATTTATCCATTCACCATTCATCCATTCATCCATTCATTCATTTATTTATTAAATCCATTCATCCATTCATTTATTTATTTATTAAACGGCAAAAACATTTAACTTACATCAAGAGCTTTCAAAAACTATATAATAAAGTATATTTTTCTTTAATACTTTTCAAGAAAGTTTAAAAAATCGGTATCGAAAAATTAACCCCGAAAACATTTAGCTTACATCAAAGCTTTTCAAAACTAAATAATAAAATATTTTTTTAAAAATACTTTTCGAGAAAAAAACCGGTTTCCAAAAAGATCGGTAACGAAAAAGATCGGTAACAAAAAATAGTACACTTTATAGCACTCCCCGGGAAATTCTACCTCTACTTCATGTATAATTTTTTGAGATTCAATCAATTATTTCCCGAAAAATTGGAAAAATTAAAAAAAACGGTTTCCAAAAAGATCGGTAACAAAAACTAAACACATCATGACGCTCCCCGTAAAATTCTACCCCTACTTCATATACAATTCTTTAAAATTCGATCAATTAATTCCCGAAAAATTGAAAAAATTTCGGTACCGCTTCCAAAAAGATCGGTAAGGAAAAATTATACACTTTATAGCACTCTCCGGAAAATTCTACCCCTGTTTGATCTATAATTCTTTAAGATTCGATCAATTATTTTCCGAAAAATTAAAAAAATTATAAAAACCGGTTTCCAAAAAATCGCTAACAAAAAATTAACCCCGAAAACATTTAGCTTTATATTTTTCTTTAATACTTTTCGAGAAAAAGAAAACGTTGCAAGAAAACGTTGCAGTCGTACCCGCATACCCCCCGAGAAAGACGTAGTTCTACGTCAAAAAGTTATGACCGGTTTAGTTAGTCCAGGTCTACAATAGGTGTTTAAGCCCTAAGCCTTAAGAAATTGACCAATCACAGTCGATTATTTTCCTCAAATTCGAATGTGATTAATCAACTTCTTAAGGCTTAAGGCTTAAAACACCTATTGTAAACCCGAACTTACCAGTTTTAAGGCTCCTGGTACTCGCCGCTTCTATTCTTGTTTAATGACGTCAGAAGCGAGAAACGTTGAGAATTGACACGTTGAGAATTTTTGCATTCATTTTACAGCTGTTTATTAACTGTTAAAGGAAAGGGACTTCGAAGTATTTTCGAAGTGTACTGAAATGATCTGAAGTGTTATTTTATGCAAATATCTTTTTATTTGGAAATGACACGCAAGAATTCTCAACGTGTAAATTCTTAGCTATTTCTCGCTTCTGATGTCATTAAGGAGGTTCGCCTATTACTTCGGACTCAAAAATGCGATTGAATAATAATGTCATTACAGCGATCCCGAATTATATGCAATATTAGTATAATGAATTGTTGATGCTAGTTATGTGCTATATTCTTCGTAATTTATTAGTGTATAGAATATTAACAAATATATGCCGAAGTATGAGAGCGTCAACGACTCGAGAACGTTGTCAGGTACTTATTATTATCCAACATTATAAAGTAAAAGAAAAATCACAAACAATTTATAAAAACCTATATAAACAATTGTCAGAGAATATTAAAGACTTAAAATGATTAATACATTGATAATTAATTGCGTGTCGTGGATTCATGATTAGTGGTTAAACACTGTTTGTGAGATTGGGTTCGCATCAGCTATTGCATTGCCAATGACAACATCTGTCATAACTAATTCGATCCACGAGGTAAAAGTAACTTCGTGACAATAAAGCTTTAAATCCACACGGTAAAATCCTATTTTTAAAATTTTTATGCAATCCTTGATAAATTAATAAACAGCTATACGAGTCAAGCGCGGTACGTGGTGCGCAAGTAAAGAAATTAATAGTTACAAAAGCAACGAATTACAATGTATATATATATACACTCACATTGTAATTCGTTACTTCTGTAACTATTAATTTCTTTACTTGCGCACCACGTACCGCACTTAACTCGTATAGCTGTTTATTAATTTGACATTTTCACGAGTCTAATGACATATTTGCAATCTTCATCTGTCAAATGCTAGTTTTTCAAAGTCTTAAGTTGGCTAAGTTGGCTAAGTGTGTGCTAAATCAGTGATCATTTACCTCAGAGCGACCGTTTCTCATGAGGCGATAGGCTCAAAGTGGTCAACTTCTGAATAATATTACAAAAAAATTATACGGTCAATATTGCTTAACTTTTGAGATTATTTAAAGTGTTTAAAGTGTTTAAAGCGTAAAGTGTTTATGTAAATCATATTAAAAAATTAAGACTCTAAGTTGACTTTCGACTAATAGGCGAACCTCCTTAAAAAAGAATAGAAGTGACGAGTATCAGGAGCCTAATACCTATTCATTATTATCTTCATCGAGCCCGTATCAGACTACGGATTGGGATTGAAATTGGATTGAAATTTAATCAATCAGAAAAGAGAAAACTGATCTCAAGTTTAGTAAACTTGGCTCTGATTGGTCAAATTTCAATCCAATCTCAATCCTAATCCGTAGTCTGATACGGCTCGACGGGCATTATTAGAACTGTCAGAAAATGATATAAAAACATCTTCAATATGCTCAGATGGCAGCTTAATTCTTGCGTTTGAGTTTTTTTTATTTTTTAACCAAAAGTGCAAACCAGCCGCAGGCCTGAGTCTTAACCGAACAAATCAGTAAATTTGTTCGTTAGCGCCATCACCACAGGAAAGTGCCCTAGGCGCAAAGGAAGTCTGAACGATATTATAAAATATATTTTATATAAAATTAGTATTATAATATTTAAGTTAAACAGTGCAAAATTTTTTATGCCAATTGCTAATCTTACATATGGTAATACACGAAATTCACGCCCAAGAAAGTCTTTCCCCACGTGTTTGAGACTTTGAGATTATGTTATTATTATTTTTATCAACCTCCTCTACAAATGCATGCATATAAAAGTCAAGTGTGTGCGTTTATAGCCCAAAACCTCTTAATAAAATGGGTGAGGTTCTTTAATTCTCGAAATGCATTTGAATTAAATGCTCGCCGTCGTGCTCAGTATACTTGCCATAAAATTCCGTATCGACCTGTGGAACTTCGTGCCGTTATAATAACCGTTCTGACAGTGCTTCGTGAAGTTCTCGCAGGTTTTCGAAACCAAGTCACAGTGGAGTTCAAGATTCAAAGCCCCGAAGTTCGTGAGTAATCTCACATATCCTAAGTGAAAAAAGATAAACAAGAATAAATAAGAATTATTTCTACTTTCGCAAGTTCGAGCGACAATCGGCGCAACTACGATTACCTTTCTTCTTGATCCTCTCGTAACGTACCAGATCTTCTGCGATTACAGCCGCCTGATGGGTAGTCTTTGCCGGCATTATTGTCGAAGTAAATCCTGCAGCAACCGCACCAGTGGAATAGTGCGCCTAAATAATGCAAGTACAATTAAATAAGGAAGTTACTTCTCCGATATTCGGAGGAAAATTCTTGCAAATATACGAACAGCGTTAAATTTGTCAGCCTTCTGTATAGATGCCTCATCTTCGTTTTTCGACGGCTTGTAGTCTCTCTCCAATTCCGCCAGGATCTCTTTAGTCTCTGCCGATACGGTTTTTAATTTTGCATTTGGATTGTTCCTTTCTCTCACAGTCTCTGAAAAATATCGTTCATATACATATAGCTTACAAAAATAGAGAACTGTAGAACTAATTCCTTTTGAATTACAAAGTCTACCTTCATCTTCCACTCTTATGTTATTTTTAATGTGATGGAACGTGGACAGATTAAATTTCATTGCATTATTCGGATCCTGAATCGTAATAATATCCTTGCGTGTGAATGGTTGATCGTTTATCAAATCTTTCCAATTCCCAGTTTTTATATTCAACTGTTCAACAGCCTAAAAGAATAATTAAAGAATAATTCTCTTGTTGTTTTGTACAAAGTTATTAAATAAAATAGCCTCTAAAGTGAGATAAATGAATTTAAAAAAATACAAATATTTATACTTTATACACTTGCCTCGTGGGAGAATATATTTCCCGTGGTTTTAATGGCGACAATGTGCGAATGTTTCGTGAACAATTTAAAAAGTACAGGGCATTGGTATTCACCCTGCGGATTCTTGTAAAAATTCAATTTGATTAGATTTTTAGCGTCCAGTGGTTTCCCCGTTATCGGATTGTGCCTGTATTGCTTTATATACTGCAAAATAGCTTCTAGTTCATACACATTGCCATGCGGGTCACAGTAAGGATGCTCGAAAGGCTGTAGAGACAAGCAGCAATGATCGTACGGCAATCGCCTGAATGTCTTCTCTTCACTCGTTTCCAGATTTGTTCCAGATTTCCTCCCGCCATACAACGTCGACCACTCCGTGTACGTTAAGTACCTGAGAAATCAAAAGCTTGTTAGACGATTGAAAAGCAAGAGCCAAATACCTTTATAGTCAGAATATGATAAAGTGGTTGTGTGTGTGTGTGTGTGTGTGTGTGTGTGGACAATAAAGCAACTCACATCTTATCCTTCTGATGCTGGCGTTTTCCCATTTTGAAGTAGCTCTACTGTCTTACACAAGAAAATATCACAGCAATGTGAAACAAATAATCGAAGAGCTAACCCTTCTTCTTCTTCTTTTATTAAATTGGCTCCTGCCGCTAATCCGCAGACAATACGGCCAACATTTGCCACTGTTCGATTAACAAAGTCTGGAACTCGTTGCGTAACAAAGTCCGAATGGAAATTATCAAAAAACTGAGTGGAGATCAAGGCCGACAGTAACAGTCGCAATACTCAAAAAAATTTTTCCGGATAGAACACGTCCGAACACGTTAAAACGTGTCGTGAGTGTCGTCCGCGAAACACGTCCGAACTTCGAAGAGCTAACCTTCTTCTTCTTCTTAGATTTGTATTGGCTCCTGCCTCTAATACGAGGTCAATATGGCCAACATTTGCCACTGTTTGAGTGCTTTTCACTGTTTAGTTGAGTAGCGAAGTCTAAAAGGCAATTGCAAGCAGACAGTATCAGTCGCAATACTTCAAAAAATTTTTTCGTTTGGGCAGACCACGTCCGAACACGTTAAAACGTGTCGTCCGTGACCACACGCGAAACACGTCCGAACTAGTCCGCGTACGTTGGGCTGCGTTGGGCGAATACGAAGACGAAGTACGAAGAGCTATATAACCGAATACTCGTTGCTTATGGTTTGTCCATCGAATAGTTAACGTATATAGAGATGAAAGTCTTGTCGAGACTTACGATTCTATTATTGGTCCACTTTGAATTGGAACAAACATGGCGGAATTGACAGCGACGTTCAATAACACAACTTTTTCAATAAAAAAAAAGTAAAAAAACCGCTTATTCTAAAAAGATTACTATTCTAAATCGTTCAAATAATAACGTTATACTTCTAACAGAGACAACCAGAGACAACTTTACGAATCCCATCGAAACTATTGAAGATACAAAATAAGAAATTGTACATGTCGAAATTTTTTTTTGCATAAAAATCAATTCATTTGTCGTGCGTTTAAAACTATATACCGCAATATGGAAGATACTCGTTACAATACAATAAAAGTAAAAAAACCTATATGCTTAAGTCTTCGAAGTTTTATTGTACACGTCTTCGTGTAACTCAACATTGTTCATTTTCCTTCGAAGGGTTCGTTCCGAGGGCAAAGGAATATTTTGTTCTAAAATCTGTTGGTACCCGATGCTACCACACGTAAGCCTCAGCCGAATAGCCCGCTTAATCGTTTCATCAGACCATTCTCGGCTCACTCCCTGATTGATGAGAGCCTTAATCTGATCCTCATTGAAAATCTCTCTTAATCTAATCTTTAACTTGTCGTAAGTTTGACTTTCTTCTCTCAGTTTCCTCAAGCGTTTCTTTAAAATCTGTCCGCATCTGTAACTCTTTTTTATTATCCTGTTAAACAATTCCTCGCGCCTTTTCATAGCATCCTGAAGCTTCTTGCATTCACTCTCGCTCTTTGTCAACAGATGCGTCAATTCCTCACATCGTTTCTTCCAATCCGTCTCTTCTTTCATGTTCACAGATGCAAGCATACTTGAAGAATCCTTTGATTGTTCATTGTTCAGTTGTTCAATATTGTCAGAATGCAATTGATACTGAAAATTTATCTTAACTTTTCCTTCGTCCGTCAGACTCGCGATGAGCATGTTCACGACATTGTTGTCTTTGTTAAAGTTTTCCAATGAAGCAGGAAAGTCGTCCGGCACAGAATGAGACGCAAAAATCGTGGGCACAGCGTTCAATTTCAGTTTGCGCTTGCCGTCACAACGGTCCTTCTCCCACATGTTCTTGGCAAAGTGCGCCTGTTCGAAAACGGATAAATTTCTTATTGATTATTCTACAACCGACACAAGATACAAGATCCAAGAAAATCATACCTCGCATACGCGACTGTTTACATTGGGTTCCCAGTTCGGTATACCAATATTGGCGATCCATCGTTCTCTTCGCTCGGGATTCGTAGGGAAGCTTCTTAATGAAAATCCCTTGGTCGTCGAGTTGCTGCAACCAGGGACGCAGCAGCCACCCATTCTCGTATTTCCCGTGTAGACTTGATCAAAAAAAGAAAAAAGAAAAAAACAACGACGCGAACTGCACGCCTGCCGCCGTAGTTTTCGCTCTGAAAGCCAATCAAAACCAATAGTGGATCTTCGTCGTAAAAAGCGAAAAGCGATGCTTCTCTCGCGCGTCTCGTAACGACCGACGTTTGTCGCGCCTCGCAAAACTGACAACAAAGGAACTCTGCGACTGCGACTGCGTTTCCTTCTCGTTCTCGGTTGTGCGTGCGCCTCAATCAGGTTAGGTAAGGTTAGGTTAGATTTTCGGAGAGTTTGGACTTTGGACGGTTCTTTAGTTCAGGGTGTTCGGACAGCCACAACAGTTATAAAGATGTCGAAGACAATGGGAAGAATGAAAATGGGCAGGAAACTGATCGAGAAGATCGATCACTCGTCGAAGCTGCGTGTGGATATTCCCGCAGGGATGGCGTCGTCCGCGCCGCCGCTTGGATCCCAGCTCGGACAGGTTAGGACCGCGAATACCACTGTATATTATTTTATAATACCACTGAATATTAATTTATAATACTACTAGATATCAATTTGTAACACCGCTGTATATTTTTTTATAACCGCTGTATATTAGTTTATAATACCGCTGAATATCAGTATAATGTTCGATTTCTTTGCTTGTTTGCAGGAATTTATCACACTTCCCAGATTCCAATTTTAATCTTCTTTACCGTTAATCATGCGAAGTTTGCGAGATCTGTTCCGGTTTTCAACACGCGACGTTTAACATGAGTGACTTTGATTTCAGAGGAATATCAACATTGAGAACTTCTGTAAAGACTTCAATAAGAGAACAGCCAACATCAAGGAGGGCATTCCTTTACCATGTCGCGTGAAGGTGCATTCAGACAGAACGTACGATCTGATGATCCACAAGCCGCCAACGACGTACTACTTGAAACAGGCTGCTGGGATACAGAAAGGGAGGATAAAGAAAGGTATGCATACAAATCCCTAGTAAGCAAACTGCCTGCAGTATGACAGCATATATTTGCTCAGATATCGCAACAGATCTGGTATCATCTGCATTAAACTCATGTTTTGCTGATAGAGCCTATCGATATAGTCTGATAGCAGGTTGTTGGGAGAAACCGAGCAGAATCTGTCATTTCGTAAACATTTAAGTGAAATAAACCATTTGAATGGTTATGAAATGACAGATTCTACTCAGTTTTTACAATCAATCTGCGATTATATTTTGTTCTATTTATATTTCTGCTGCAACAGAATTCACAGCAGATACTTTTGAAATCTGTTCTCGACAGATTTGGCTATCCAGGTATATTTCCCTTTAATTTGATTCTCTTAATTTCTTCTTGGTTCTTAATTTATCGTTTTGTCCTCGAGTTGTGAACTAATTGTCATAGTCTCTTGATACTTCAACAAAAATAATTTAACATACAAAAAAATAATGAAAACAAATTCATGAGTATTTTCTTTCGTAGGTGAAGTAGCTGGCAAAATAACTCTGAAACATTTATACGAGATCGCCAAGATCAAGATAGAAGATCCACCCAATGCGTTGCTGACTCTAGAGCGGATGTGTGAATTGATAATTGGCACTGCTCGCACATGCGGCATCGAGATTGTGCGCGACATAGACCCGGTAGAGTACGCGCAATTCCTAAAGGATAGGGAAGCAGCAATCGCGGAGTATCAGGAGCAACTTCGATTAGCTAAAGAGAGCAAAGTACTCAGAACAAACTAATTTGTAACTAGGATATCTAAACCTTTGTCTCTATTGTAATTATTGTATATATACAGATATAAATATAAATATAAAATAAAAAGCGCGAGAATCTTTCGACAAAGGTAAGTTTATTTAAAAAATAAGTTTGAATGCAAATAATTTAATCTTCTCCAATGGTGTTGACTAATGAGGTAGACTGATGTAAAAAAAGAATGAATAAAATGTACATATTTTACAAGTTAGTATATATACAGAGTATCGAATCATGCTATCTATAATATTAGTAAAAAAGATTTCTGTAGGACTTTTTTGGGAAAAAGGACTTTCTGGTTTAAAAAATAGACATTCCAAGGAGCAACAATTCATATCTAATCGTATTAAAAACGCATTTAGTCTAAACTAAAGCCTTCATTAAAACGGGTAAAAATCTTTCGTCCATAGAGAATTGACCGAGTTGTTCAAGTCGAAGTGTATCAAGCCTAGGTACACATAATAGAACGACAACTTGAGAAGCGCCCAGCGCTCCGCCAACGATATCCAGCATTTATCCCACACATTTGAGCATTGCCTGAGCTTCTCGCTGTATACGGAACGCACGCAACACTTGGACATCTCCATCATGGCCGACATTCTGAACTGAGTGCGCAGCGAGTACTCGATACCGCGCATCAGATCGTTGGTCTTGAGAATCAGCAGCATCTGCCGGTTGACGCGATCCAGCACGGTGCTGATTTGCGGCAGCAAGTTCGGGATGTTCTGCTGAAACATATCCTTCTCGTGGATGTTATAGCGAGTTTTACGTACGCCCGATATAATGGTGTCCCATGTTCTGCCCGACACCATGCATGAGAGAAGACCGTAGTAATCGGCGACGCCGAGACGCATGCAGTATTCCTTCATAGCCACCCGATCGCCGTCGAGGATTGCCAGCCACAGTTTTGAGTAGTCCCAGCGGAACTGATCGGACAGATTAGCGTAGAGACCGTGATCCAGTAAGATAATCTCCGCCTGGGAGTCGCGATTGCGCACCAGGATGTTACCAGGATGCGGATCCGAGTGAACAAAACCCTCGATGAAGATCATTTGGCTGTACAGTCGACCAAGCTTGCTGCTGACCTCGTACGGATTTAGCTGATGGGCACGCATGTACTCCAGATCGTTCACCTGTCCGCCGTCCAGGAACTCCATCGTGAGTACACGAGACGACGACGCGTCCCAGTGTATCTTTGGTACTTTCAGCCATTGATAGTTGCTGAAAATCTTCTGCACTTTTTCGGCGTTCCTGCCTTCAAGGGCAAAATCCAACTCCTGTGGGACGTTTCTTTTCGTCTCACTGACTAACCAGTCAAACTTAAAATCCGGAAACACCAATGACGTGATGCTCACCAAAGCCGACATGGTTTTGATGTCGACGTAAGAGTTGCTTTTGACAGCGCGATGCTGCACCTTCAAAGCCACTACATCGCCGTTTCTCAGCACAGCTCTGTGCACCTGCGCGAGACTGGCAGTGCCCAGGGGTTCCGGATCGATGCTCTGAAATATCTCGTAAGGATCTTTCTTAAAGTCCTCCTTGATCACGGTTAGAACATCCTTGAACGAGGACTGAGGCGCGGAACTATGCAACACCCGCATGGTGTGTACATACTCCTGAGGGAGCAGATAGTCCAATGCACCTACATGCTGTCCCACCTTGATGTACACCCCTTTGTTGGCGCAGCAGAGCTCCAGTAGTTTCTGCGCCCCATATTTGTGAACGTTCGATTTCAGCTCCAAATACTCCGTCGACGACTTGTCCAACTTGGTGTCATACAATTCCCTCTTGTAATGACGGCCTATCTCGAATACCGTGAGCGCAGCACGGCCTAGCCTTACAATGCCAATGGCACCGATGTCATACTCGTTTACCCTGAGAGATGCCAGAGTACCCAACCCGATCGTCCCAATAGCGGCGGCTTTGAACAGCCTTCTGGATGTCAACATTGCCACTTGATTGACGGTTCCTACAAAAGGTCCTTGCTTTAAACTCCCAACAAAGTTGAAACATATCATAATAATTTTAATCGGAAAAAACAACGAAATTAGCATATTTATTCTTTCTTAGGATACATTACAAACGTTACATAATCATAACTAATAAGTGTAACTAATAACGTTGCGTAAATATAATTAATAAAGCATAATTATAAAATTGCATAATGCACTAACCTATTAAAGAGTATAAAGTAACGATATATTAAAAATCCTCATAAATTCGCGTGACACGAGAACGGCGTCCCGTGACATCAAATTCAGCTTCTTCTTCTTCTTCTTCTTTTATGGCCTTTGAGCAATACTGCTCTTAAGGAGGTTGGAGCAGTTTGGTCAATTCTAGATTTTCGTTTGTAAAAAATATATATGATAGTATAGGATCTACCGCATGTGTGAGAATTATTTCAGATTTATTGACCATCTAGAAGCTGAGATATTAATTTCCAAAAATGCGTCATTTTACATGGGGTTATATGGAGAAAGCGTTGACGGCGATGACTGATCCCAATTTTCTTTAATATCTAGTAAAGATAAACGCTCAAAAAACGTGCCTACGCGTACAATAAATTAATGCGAACATTTAGAACGCAAGAAAACACGTATTCACCACCTAATAACAAATATATTACGAGTTAAAGTGATCGAAATTAGACTGAAACAGCAGTTGATAGTTCGCGAGTATGCAGATTGATGCAGATGTGGCAACGCAGCGTCGCGTCGCCGGCCGTCGCCCGCGTTTGGCTGTACCCGAATCCTGTCGGTATGTGCACGTTTTTGTGGTTCTCTTCCGTGCTATGTCCACGATTTTTTGATTCTCTTTGGAAATAAAACCAAAAAATCATAAATCTAACGGAAGAGAACCAAAAAATTGTGAACATAACATGAAAGAGAACCCTAAAATCGTTGACATTACCACAAAATAGTAGACATAGCACGGAAGAGAACCACAAAAAACGTGCACATACCTACAGGATTCGGTTACAATCAAAACGTGGGCACCTAACCTTATCCAGAATGACAGAAAATTCACCGGCATGTTTACGTTTGGCAACTGCCGCTACGTGGCTCAACACGGGTGCGTTCGAAAACAGCACCTGTGTGTATTAAGTATGTCACACCCAACGACATATATAATTTAGACCAAGCACGACGTGAAGCCGGAAGTTGACAGTTTAGGACAGAGTGAGAAAGCTGTTTTGTGTCTACTGCTTTCTCACTTCAACTTAGAGCGGTTGTCAAGAGTCGCCATATTCATTTTACCGCTGTTAAGTGTTATAGGTTAAGTGTATGTATACAGAAAAAAAATTTAAAAGAAAAACGTGAAATGCATGAGAAATATATAATAAATATATAAAATATATATGTGTGTGAGCATACAAGGTACAAAATATAAACAGAGACGTATATAAAATGTATGAAATAAATATAAACATAGAGATAAAAAGGTCTTGCTATTAATATGTATTTTAGAAAATATATAGGGGACGTTCCATGTCAACCGGGACAGGGCCGTCTCCAAAATTCTATTGAACCGATTAAAATGGTTAAGGGCTTAAAATCTTTGTTTTTGTGTGCTTTATCAAGTACAGTGTGGTACTTTTTAAAATTCAATATGGCGATCAAAATATGGCGCTTTATATGAGTTGAAAGCACAAATTATATGATTAAATTGTTGTTTTTAATGAAAAAAAGAGGATACATAGCTTGTGAGTAAATAGCACTAAGATTTGGATGTTTCTAAAAATAAAAAAAATGGCGGATTTAATATGGCGAACCAAATTCGTAAATAGTTTCTTGATCAAGCTGAAATTTGTCACTCGGTGGTTTTTAGGGTCGCTGATCACGAATATGACCTCAGATTTTCAAAATTCAAAATGTCGGATTTAATATAACGGACCAAATTCGTAAAAAGTTTTTTGATCAAGCTGAAATTTGTCACTCGGGCGTTTTCGGGGTCGCTGATCACGAATATGACCTCAGATTTTTAAAATTCAAAATAGCGGATTTAATATGGCGGACAAAAAACAAAACTTTTGCCAAAATTTATGAAACTCAATATTTGGAGGTTTTTGGGGGCGCTGATTACAAATCCGTGTATAATTTTTTAAAATTTAAAATGGCGGATCAAAAATACGGTAGATAAAAAACAAAATTGTTGACAAAATATGTTAAACTTAGTATTTGGAAAGCTCTCTGCGTTAACCCTTTGCGGCACAGCAGGATAGATTCTATCCCACCTATATTACCACCATTTTTCCGTTTTTAAGCCAGTTTTTAATCGATTTTTTTGGACAAAATTTATGAAACTCAATATTTAAAGGTTTTTGGGGGCGCTGATTACGAATCCGTGTATTCACCAATTGCGTGTAATTTTAGATTCTTTGACATGTTACGATATTGAAATTACAAAAAAACCCGAAAAAATTTATTAAAAACTGGCTTAAAAATAAACGGAAAAAATGGTGGTAATCTAGGTGGGATAGATTCTATGCCGCAGTGCCGCAAAAGGTTAACCCAGAGAGCTTTCCAAATACTAAGTTTCACATATTTCGTCAACAATTTTGTTTTTTATCTACCATATTTGATCCGCCATTTTGAATTTTAAAAAATCATACACGGATTTGTAATCAGCGCCCCCAAAAACCTCCAAATATTGAGTTTCATAAATTTTGGCAAAAGTTTTGTTTTTTGTCCGCCATATTAAATCCGCCATTTTGAATTTTAAAAATCTGAGGTCATATTTGTAATCAGCGACCCCGAAAACCCCCAAGTGACAAATTTCAGCTTAATCAAGAAACTTTTTACGAATTTGGTCCGTTATATTAAATCCGACATTTTGAATTTTGAAAATCTGAGGTCATATTCGTGATCAGCGACCCTAAAAACCACCGAGTGACAAATTTCAGCTTGATCAAGAAAACTATTTACGAATTTGGTTCGCCATATTGGATCCGCCATTTTTTTTATTTTTAGAAACATCCAAATCTTAGTGCTATTTACTCACAAGCTATGTATCCTCTTTTTTTTCATTAAAAACAACAATTTAATCATATAATTTGTTTTTCAACTCATATAAAGCGCCATATTTTGATCGCCATATTAAATTTTAAAAAGTACCACACTGTACTTGATAAAGCACACAAAACAAAGATTTTAAGCCCTTAACCATTTTAATCGGTTCAATAGAATTTTGGAGACGGCCCTGTCCCGGTTGACATGGAACGTCCCATAGATTAAATATGTAAAATAAGTAAAAATAGATTAGAAAATAAAATATTAATAAATCAAATATTAATGGAAAATAGGTTATATAAAGACTGTAACGCAAAATAAAAATATTTAAAGTTCTTTTATTTATTGATTGCTAAAGGTTATTAATTTTCTCTTATTACTTTCTCTGCAATGTAACATAATGTTATAACATCGTTTGATGCTTTTATTAATCCTCCTCTACATTTTCTTTCCTGTAATGCAGACATATTATCGGTTCCAATTAATAATTTTTTGCAAATAGCACAATCTATTTTTTTTATAACTTTTCTAGCAACAAAACCAGAAATGTAGGCTACAACATCTTTTATACAATTTGATGTGCATCAGTTTTCAGTAATAAATGCTTCATCTGAAAATTCGTCCTCATTTTCTTCCTCTAATTCCATAAATTCGTTGACAATAATATTATCTATTCCGTTATTAAGATGTGTAACATTTAATATAGCAGTATCATCTTGCGCAGTAGTATTACCATGTGGTAATATTGTTAGCTTTGTATGGTGCAAGAGTCGTCTGTAAGCATGACTAAATTGTTTAGCTGACGGATTATTATTATGTCCACCTTTACTTCTTATAGCTGAGAAGAACATCTCGATATGATCTTGGGACATTTTATACGTAAGTAGAAATTTCATTTTCTTTGTTGCAATCAATTCATTTGATATATTTTGTATACATATTAAACATATTAACATACCTAAAAAGCCAGTCTTTTTCTTTGTATTCATAATGTTCACTCCATCGATAAATAAGTTATTTAAATAATCTATATATTTCTGAATATCTTCTTTAATTCTGTCGATATTGATCAATGATATTGGTTCTTGACTTCTATTTTTACATAGAAGATTTCGACTATTGAGTAAGTCAAATATGTTATTTATATTAAGAAGAAATAATGATGTAGCTACTGCATTAGCGAAAACAAAGATTTTTTATTGGCATTAAACTATGTTATTCTATAAGGCATTATACGTGATCAGGAATTAATTCACGATTTTTTACCACGTAATTACGGAAATATAAGCATTCAAAGTTGGTCAGTTTTACATTAGGTTATATGTGAACGACGTGCAAAATCGTAATTAACGAGACTTTACGAGTATTTTAAAAAAAGATTGAAATTTGGAAAACAGAAGATCTTTTTATCAATTAATTTATTACGAATGATTTAAAAGAAAAAAAACGTTAGTTTACCATTGCAATAAAAAGATATTCAATATTAAAGCAAACAAAATGTAGCTAACAGAGAAGGGAGAAGTTAGTCGGCCATCAAAACTTGACAGTAGCGCGGACCGCACCTAACCTCACTTTCGGCGCCAATGTCAAAATAATCAGAATTAATGACGCAAAACTTCCAGAAAGTCATTTTTTATCATTATTATGATAGTTGAGAAATTTATGCCTATATTGCACCCAATTTTTAGATTTTTTATTACAGTCGTTTTGACAAATGTGAAGTTGGTACCCGTGTGTAAGACACTTCGTTTTTAATTAATTACCTGTATCTGGGATTAATTACATGGTGTTATTATACATTTCTGGAAACTAGAAATTGCACTGAACAAGGTGATACCAAATATACATTTTTTTAATACATTAATAAAAAATTTTTTTTTGAGACTCTATTTTGACTCACTGCAACGCAGTAGCTACCTTAAGAAGAAATAATGATGTTGCTGCTGAATTTTGAAACTGTGGTAGTTGCAAATCTATAGCACAGAAATCAATTGCATTGGCATTACTGGTACTTAAAGTTTGTACAGCCAGGTTTACAGTCATTTTTTCTTGTTGCCAATTTAAATGACGCCTGGTTATTTTTGTTGCAGCGTGAAGACCTTTTTCCTGCAGATATACTAAATTTATAATATATTGCCATTCTATTTTATTTCCATTGCCATCATGCATGTTTTTACAGGTAGCAAACGCATTTCGAATTATTCTGCAGATATATGTGCACTGTTGTAATATTGCTTGGACAGCCATCCATAGTAATATTAATAATAATGGCACCTATTTCATGTAACGATGAAAGTACTATTTTAATTATATTTGCTCTTTCTGCACCAGTCAAAGATTTTATTAAATAATATGCAATAGGGATTTTCCAACTGCCATTAATGCAAACTAGAACAAAGACGCATGCATGTCTTGCTTTTGGTAGATTCTCGTCAGATTCAGCTTTTTTTGTACTTGTCACACCACAATCAACATATCCATAGGTATAATTTTCAATTTCTACGAATTCCCGTATTGACATATCATCAATAGTTAAACTAAAATATAATATTTTTCCTTCTGTTGCTGCTTCATTAATTTTTTTCTCTACTGTTTTTAAAGCCTCAGTTGTTATACCAGGTTTGCCTTCTACAGATGCATACCATCTTCTTATTGTTTGTGGATGTGGTAAAATATTAAGGAAAGTCTTACGAACATATTCATATGCTTTTGTTGAATAAAACTGTAATGTTGCTGCAAAAGTTTTAATATCATCCGAAAATACTCCTCTTTTCTTCTTTGAAAGATGTCTTTTTAATATTTCTCTTTCAGTTGATGAAACGCTAGACTGTACAACATGAATTACATATAATTCATATTACGTATATTTCATTATTAGTAAATTGCAATTCCTCCTGTGCTATATGCTTTTAATATTATTGTTATATTACTCGTACCACATATATGTAGTATTTGTTCTGTCAATCAGTATTTACTTGTAACAACTCAGCAGCGTCCTTAGATAATAATTCCTTATGTTTTAAATGCTTTACAAGCGACGTCAATGATATTACTCTTCGGTTCAATCTTCTGCATTTCTGCTGATATATTTTTAACTTAGCCTTCAACGCTTTTATTTCGTCCTCTTTTATTTTCAATTTATATAATGGATCTTTGCATGGATTGAACATATCCAAATTTGTACTATGTAACAAATATTCATGTATATATGCATATAATTTTTAAGTATACAATAAACATATCATCTAATTTTTCTTTTTATTATTTTACTTGTCAGCGAAACCAAACTTTGTTGTTCGTTGTACTTTCGAAATAGATACATGTGCTTCTTCTAAGTTAATATTCTCTGTAGTCTGTATATTTATCTCTGATAAAGATTGTTCCTGAGGTTCCTGAGGTTCTGGACATTGTTCGTTAGTACTTGTTACATATAACTTCTCTGTACTGCTTGCATTTGTATCACATGTATGTTGCTGCTGCATCTGCTGATCCTTAATTGTGACATAAAGTTTGACTTTATTTCACAAATATGTACTTTTTTGTAATTACATGATCATTGCAACAGTTATTAAAAAATGTTAAAAATAAATATCAACTTTACATACCACCTGAGTGATAGATAGATATTTATTTACTTCAGCTTTACATAATAGCCAGGAAGGGACTTGGTTTACAAAATAAAACTTAACCACACTCATCCATCCATACCTTGCGTATACTATCCGTTATAGCCTAAAATAACCTACAACTACCTTAAACTAAACTATTTCTCACAGTCATATCACAGTCATATCTTTAGTCTTATTTAATTCCTTGCGCTTCTTTAGTTCCTTCTCCCTCTCTTTCCATAATTTCCTCAGCATCTTACCCTTATCTGAATCTAGTTCATCGCTCCACAGCCTTTTCCACTTCTCCGCCTCATTCCTACCTAAATCCTTAAACCACACACTTGCCCTCTTACATTCCTTTACATAATGTTCCATACAGTCACTGCCCTCACCGCACAAAATACATTTTTTACAATTTTCTTTTAACCAATATTTATTTACTTCTTCTAAATTTCCGCATCTCAGTTTTATTAAAGCTCTCACATCATCTCCTATCCTTACTTTCTTTAAATTACCCTTCTTTAAATATTCCGGACCCCCATTCACCTTGTCTAACACTCTATATCTTTTGTTATATCTTGCCTCTAAGATTTTATTTCCTTCCCATTGCCTCTGATTATCTCTTTCCCTGCTTATTATTTCTTCCTCTAGATTTGTACCTTCTCTTCTCTTTTCTTCCAGAAAGCCTATTCCCCATCCATTCCTGTTATAATACCTTTCTCTTTCCATACTATACAGATCCTTCCACCCATAAGTTTCTTTTTCCTTCCAACAATGACTTACAATAACTCCGCACCTATCTTCTAAAATTCTTTCCTCATATTTCATTGCCCTTATTCCCCAACCCACCATTAATTTATCCATACCTAATTCCCTAGATATCACATACCTTGGTGTGCAGAAATCTATCGCAAAAATCCAACGAATATAGGCCCGGTTTCACCAACGTGATTTAATCTAATCGGTCGATTAAACTCACTCTTCGTCTCTTTCTAGGGGAACAGTTGGAAAGAGATGAAGAGTGAGTTTAATCGACCGATTAGATTAAATCACGTTGGTGAAACCGGGCCTAAGTCCATCATTATTTTCTCCAACTCTTTTTTCTCTTCCCACCCCCAAATTTCTACCCCGTAGGCCATAACGCTTTGCACCAGATATTTAAATAACATCCACCTCCTTAAGAAATCCCCTCTACACATTCTTTCTCCTAATCCCCAGATTTTTCTGACTGCCATCCTGCCTTTTTTCATCAGTTCTCTAATATGATCTTTGTAATTACCATTCCTATTAAACGTAAAACCTAAATATTTAAAGCTCTGTATGTACCTCTTCTATATATTTATCCCCCCATTTCCACACTTTTTTGCCTTCTTTTCTCTTCCTATTAAACACTAAAATCTTTGTCTTTTCTGTACATAACTCTAAATTCCTTTCCTTTAAAAATCTTTTCAGCGTGCTTAACATGTCTAACAATGCATCCCTATTTCTCGCAACCATTACAATATCGTCCGCATACTCTAAATTCCAAACCCTCATCTTATATACCTTTATTCCTCCTATATCTCTCTTTTTCAATACTTCAGCTAACTCCGCTATGTACAGATTAAACAGAAGTGGACTTATTACGCATCCCTGCCTTACTCCTTTTGACGTCTGGAACTTCTTCGTATACCCCTGGCTAGTCCTGACCACAACTTCCGTTTCCTCGTAGATCATTTCCAATCTTCTTAACAGTTGTTCATTTGTACCTTTATCACGTAGAATTCTCCACAGGAGTTCCCTATCCACATTATCAAATGCAGCCTTAAGGTCTGCAAATATCGCGTACACCTTTTCCGCCTTTCCGCCTCTTCTTCTTCCTTTTTGGATCAGATGGTTCAACACGAAAATGTTATCTATTGTTGACCTTCCTTTTCTAAAGCCTGCGATATACCTCTATAATTTCCGGTCTTCTCTTGATCTCCTCTCTTATATAGTGTCACTATTATGCTTTTCTTCCAGTCTGATGGTATCGTTCCTTCTCTCCATATTTGTCTCAGCAAATCCACCAGCCTGTTCCATAAGGGTCCACTCGCATATTTCCACGCTTCCATTGGTATTTCATCTATTCCCGCCGCCTTTTTTAATTTTAATTTCTTCAATGCCAATTTGATCTCCATTTCTGTAATTTCATCCTCCTCATCCCCTTCAATCCTTTCATCCCTTTTCACTTTTTTCCTTTCTTCTTGATGCCTTGTCTTCTCCCTACTTTCCTCTTCCTCATCCACTTCCGACCCTCCTAGTAGCTCCATGAAGTGCCTTCTCCATTCCTTCTTGCCTATTTTATTCTTCTTCCATACCTTTTTGTTCCTTTTCGTATTCCTTAATATAATTATATTATATTATAATATATATTATATAATATTATATTATAATATTATATTAATATAATATTATACACCGATCACACTGCAAGACGATCACAAGACTCCGACAAGTCGACTCCGACAAGACGGCGCAGGATTGCGTGAGCAAGGCAATGTTATTGTGACATCTTGAAGCTTCTTCAGGACCTTTCCAGCTTTGGGCCCGAACGTTACCGGACGAGCCGCCGTATCCGCTTGATAGGCACAAATGACCATTCGCGTGAAAATGTCGTGTCAACGACCATTCAACGACACATGCTATCGACAGATGAGGTTTCGATCTGGTGCACATGAAGAATAGCGGCGTCGATTTATATCATTGCATCCTCAGTGATGAAAACACACGCAAAAAAGAACAATCGGTCGAAAATAACCAGTCTATTGCGTCGCTCACTATCGTTGAATCCGCACCTCTTCGGCGCGGCGTGCCTCTGGCGCGATTAGATGTACGTAACGAAAAAATAAAGACTCTTATTTATAAATCAAACCCCAAGCTATCGATCAAGCCTACTTAAAAATTGATCCGTTCACTCGTTATTGAGATCTCAAAATCTCGGGTACTCGCAACTCGTGCGTTCGCGTAAGAGTCACGGTGCGTCTCGCTTCGCGCGTACTTGGCGCGAGACACTACCGTGTCTCTTGATATTTACATTTTTTACGTAGAAAAATTAATAATATAGATAATATTCATATAAAAAAAATAAATTGTAAAATATTTGATATTTTATTCTGATATATAATTTAATGAAATGTTTTACCTAGAAAAAAGATATAATATAAATATATTTGGAAAAAAATTCAGCTGTCATTAAATTTTTATTAAAAATTTAAAAATGCATTACAAAATGCGATGATATATGTAATAATGTAAATACAATAACAAGAGAGACAAAAAATAAGAGTAAAATAACAAAAAAATAATTATTATATCTATATAAAAATTTTAATATTTAGATAATGTTAATCACATCCATAGCCTTGTAATATTTCAATTTATAATATACGTATGAAATACAGAGAGTAAATTACAAACCATCCTTCACATTCCAAAATATTCTTAATTAGCGTAATGTCACAATATTTTTACTTACATTGTAATCTCACTATTAACTAGCATTTTTTAAAAATATTATTTCCCGCAGCCTGTTGCATCAACAGTCTCTAAAAGAAAAAATCGTATTTTGGTTAATGTGGAACAAATAATAATGCTTCTTTCTTCAAAAATATGTATTTATTAATGCGTTACCTTGAATGGTGGCACAGCATCCACCAACTGCAATCCCAGGCTTCTACCGAGAACAACGGGTGCTGTGGTGTATTGATAGAACCGACAGAGTCCATCGATGGCGAACATCATTGGTACGTTGTGACGTTGCCTGGATGTCTCATACTTTCGCAAATAGTGGATATCATTGAGATGACTGCCGTTCACGACGGCCTCGGCGAGGATCTGCGTCAGCTCCGTCACGTCGCCGAAACCTAAATTCACACCTTGACCCGCCAAAGGATGAACTCGATGCGCAGCGTCCCTTTAAAACATAAAGATTAATGAAAGATTAAAATAATATTAATGTATTAATATTGTTGTATTATACGATAAATTGTTTCTAATAAAGTCTCAATATAGCAATTTTGCTTTAAAGACAAATTGTGATGACAAATAGAATATTTCTTGTGACGATTATCGTTGAGATTTACTTCGAGTTTTTATTTCAGATTTTTGTTCAGATTTCCATCAACCGATATAATTCTTAAGATCAGAAATTTTCTTACCCAACCAACACCGTGCCCGGCTGGACGTAAGATGAGGCATGGCCGAAACCCAAGGGAAACGCTGCCCGTGATCCCTCGACGACCGCCGCCACGGAGGGCGGCATTTGCCTGGACGCGTTGGTCTTCAAGGCGAGTCTTGAGAGCAGCCAGTGGAATCCATACATCCCGGTCTCGATGATGCTGCTCTTCGGATAGGTCCACCACAACGCCTCGTTTATTCTGTCGACAAACTCCTCCTCCGAGACTTTCATCAGTTCCTTCGCCTTCGCACTCGTTATACTCCATACGAGCGAACTGATAGAATCTGTCAACTATTAGAGAAGTTGAATTGTTATTGTGATAAATCAATTCATTAATCCTCGTTCTTCCTCAGAGGGGGGGGGTCGCGTTCAATTAAATTACTTAAAGTATTCGACTTCATGCACATCCATTTTGCATATCTTATTATAAATTATTCTTGAAAGACGCCGAAGATAACACGGAATAATATTCCTTTTTTTTTTAATTTTATTTCATTGATTTTGTTATGTTTCCGCAAGATTTTCCAAGCATTCAGACGTTCTTTAGGCTTTGATATTGTTCACGCGAAGAGACGAATAAGTACAAATAAGACTGATAAGTTACCGGAAGCAATGCGATGGGTCCTGTTGGGAGGAATCTCTGCCAAGCGACAATGTTCTCCGTGGGCTGAAATCAATTAACGACTAGTATTATAACTTAGCAGCTCATAGATAATTTCTGGAATGTGAGAAACCGCCGTATCTCTTATTTCTATTCTGTTGTGTATTACATTACATATTTTCAAGAGAAATATTACCTCAGACAGCTTGAGAGTCGCGACAATGCCCGATTGATTGTATTGCCAGTTAAGATAAATCACCCCCATCGCCTTTCTTACCAACGAGTTAACACCATCGGCACCCACCTGGAACACATCCAGCGCTTTATTTATGCTTGACGGTAACCGCGTCTTAAAAGTAAAATTATAAATGTTGTTATAAGGAAGATTATTGGATTAGCACGAGGATAGCGCGGATAATGCGCGTTGCGACAGACGAGCGCGAAGATTTACAAACATGTACGAAAAGAACGTCAGTGCTGTTCCAGATTTCAGCGGAGATGTCGGAGATCGTCTGCGCCGAGTGATTAACGTCTTATACTTGTTTTCCGTCGTAAACGCTACTTCGTTTATACACAAATCTGCAGATATTATCCGCAAAAAGTGCTACTTACGTTCTGATATAACAGTAGAATATGTTAGAAAACCTCAAAAGCTTGCACAAAAGCTTGCACAAAACCTCGTAGTTATTTAAAACATTATATTACTAATCCTTATTATTAAAGATAACGTGTTATTTTCCAAATTATATTTATTTAATAATTTTTTCTTTAGTTTGTGTGTGTGTGTGTGTGTGTGTGTGTGTGTGTTCAAGTGTTTTTTCCTTTAAATTTTTTTGCAAATTGAAGTAGATGCAAGTTGTTTTTAACAGATGTTTATGTTGATCAATCATAATAAATAGACTGTTATAAAACATATTCTCTCGAGTCTTTCATTAATTAAAAATTAATTATAAGAGAAAGGAAATACACGTCAACGACGATTTCGTTGAATGATATCGATTGATGCACCGACCGAATTCCACTGAATGTATTTACGCATGAAATGACCGGAGTTGATTGATAAAACAATTATTTCCGCCGAGACAGTAGGGAAAGAGTCTGCGGTCGGGGATTTTCTTCTTCTCCTTCTTCGTCGTTGAAACATGCCGGATATGTGAGGAACGAGAGAGAACCGCGAAAGATTAATGGAAGCTAAATATATAACTGTTTTATAAACACATGTGGGTATCTTGAGATATACAGAAAGCCGGAATAGTCGACTAAGTGTTCAGTATTCGCGAACAAGAGCGAGCGATAGATACGCATTAGAAAGTCATCCATTCTACAATGTCAAGAGAATTTCTCATCAAACGGTCTAACGATATGTTTCCCGTTATTTGCCGTTAATCATCATTGCAAAGTTAATACTTGGATGAAAAAATCATCGTCGTATTGTCTAGTGATAAATGTATTATTGTACGCGTGGAAGTGTGCTGCAAAAATGATATTGAGCTAACCGAGAGAAGAAACTTTCCACCCTTTGTACGAATCGCTACGAGATTATAGTATCTATTATAGTGCCCATTCATGTGGCTCAGATAATTTCTTTAAGAATCCAAAAGAGGACAATTATGTCAATTCTCGGTAAGAAAAATTTCTTCGAAAGACTCTCTGGCAATCGTTTGACGCGAGAGACACTGAGAATGGAAGCTGCCAACAACGGAACACCGTCTATTGTGATCAGCAACCAAGTCAGTGAAAGAAATAATGATCGATGATCTTCTGATGTTTCCTTAACGCTCGTACTGAATTTAGGAAGAACGCGAGGACATTTGGATAAGTGAGATCGATGGTGGCAGCATCTCCTCCGAGAACAGCTCGGATTCTGTTACCTGCCATATACCAACGACACCGATGACGCAGGAGCAACCTTGGAGCAAGAAAGAAGTCGAAGCGGCACTATCGAATCTTCCAGGGGGTGAAATCGCCCTCTCCCTGATCCCTTCTCTTCAAGATGACGCTCTACAAAAAGCTTTAGAGGAATTTAAATGCTTGACTCTCAACGAAACTGTGGATTGTAGGCATCGCAATATCTCATTGCCTACGTTTGCAAATGGGTACCTAATGACAACAACGAAAATTTAGTCTTACATCAGGTGTAAAAGTGAGGAATAAAAATAAGCTTATCCGTGCAGGTTTATGCGAAAGGCTCTATTAGATAGTGAAAACGGAGCAGCGGCTGCCGCAACTCCAGGTCGGCTACTTGCAGAATGGCCGGACACGTGTCTATTGATTTCTAGCTGGTTGGGTCACGTGGAGATCGCGAGGGTTTTGCTGGACAAAAGCGCACCAGTTTCCACATGTGATTGCGATGGAAGGTATATATAATAGTTATAATTTGCGATAATCAGATATTATTATTGAGAATTTATTAACAAGGGACATTAGTGCTGCTCTTTACCGATTTTGATGAAACTTGCAGGAGTTGTAGGAAATATTATGTAGTAAATATTTGTAAAGTCGTTTTTTCTTAATGGGCCCTAGGAGCTGAGTTATAAACAATCATAGGTGGATCTTTCCACTGTGTATCTATATTAAGCCGCTTAACTTCTATCCTCGCGATTGAAATAAAACTTTGAAATAATTTAAGCATACTTCAGAATTATTTAAAACTATTCAGATTTGCTGCAAAATTGCCAGGAGCAGCAGAATTCGGAATCACTGTTAAGGGCTTGGTGGATCTGCCGTCCAAATTGTGAAAAGTGTTACTGTTTCAAATACTGTTTGCTTGAAACATTGCACATAAACTGTGTATAAATCGTTTAAAAAAATTTGTTACTTATAATTATTATCTAACCAGCAATCAAATAAAACTACCAAATAAATTAATTTATAGATAATAAATAAGTAAGAAAAGTAGCAAAGCTGCATTTAACCGCTGTTAGTTGCTGCAAACAGAGGCAATTTTGTAGAAACATTCAGAAACATTACCCATAAAAATGCATGCAAACGTAATTATTAGTTTAGATGGCAGACTCCACCAAGCCACTAATATTTTGAATTCTGATGTTCCTGGCAATTTTGCAGGAAATCTAATTAGCTTTAAATGATCCCGAAGCATGCTTAAATTTCCCAAAGTTTTATTTCAATCAAGAGGGTAGAAGGTAAACGGCTTAATATAAATACGCAGCGGAAAGATCCACCTATAAATTGTTTATAACTCGGCTCCCATTCAGAAAAACGGTTTTACAGATATTCATTACATAGTATCTCCTACAACGCCTGCAAATTTAATCAAAATCTGCGGAGAGCAGCGCGTAGTGTCCTTTTGTAAATATCTCGAAAATTACCTGATTCTATCATATCCAACTATGACATACCTTGACTAGAACTAATCAAGCAAGCCTGCAACTTCAATAGATTTTCGAAAAATGACGTTTTTACAACCTAGAACGCCGTTACATCTGGCAGCTTGCGCCGCGTCTGTAATACTCGTGGAGGAATTACTGAAGCACGGCGCCGATCCACGCAAATGGGACCTCGGGAAGAAATGCACCCCGTTGCATTGCGCCGCAGCGGCGGGTTGCGTTGCTACCGTCAAATGCCTGATCAAATCGGGTGCGGACGTGGATGCCGGATTGTCCGGCAAAAGCCCGCTTCACTATGCTGTGTTAAACAACGCCGGAGATTGCGTCGAGGCTCTACTGCAAGCAGGTGCTTGTCCCAATAATCCACAGGTGCTCCTTTATCACGACCGTGTCAAGCACGAATTTGGTGGGGAAGTAATGCCTAAACAGAAATTCTTAAAGTGAAATTTTATCGAGACAACTGTATGCGGAAAGTAATGGATCATAAGATGTTTAACGTAACATTAATGAGCAATAATAAAATTCTATGGATCAAAATTTTCCCACTAAAGTAACGCGTCTCTTCGGGATTCGGGAGCGAATATTTCTTCGATGAATTAATATGATTCGTTGGCAGGTTTACACAGAGACACCTTTGCATGTGGCGGCTAGTTTGGGCAACGTGCATTGTACCAAACTGTTATTGAGTTATGGGGCAGATGTGAGAGTGCAACTGGGAGTCGCGAGGTCAACACCTCTACACCTGGCAGCCGAAGAGGGGAGTGTAGAGTGCACCAGGTTGTTGTTGAATGCTGGTGCGGCCTGGGAAGCAAAGAATTCGCGCGGTCAGACGGCAATGCACCTAGCAGCGCTTGCTCAATCCGTAGAAACGTTAGATGCATTAATAAATGCCGGGGCGAAAGTCAACGCAGAGGATGACGACGGGCGAACTCCTCTACATGCTGCAGTTGCAAAAGCTCTAAGGAGCGGCGAACTGGTCAGGACTTTAATACAGGTTCGCAATTTAATTGAAAATTTTCCTTGAACAAAAAATAATCCTAGAAACGAAATTTTGTCGGCCTGACTGGCAATAAATTCAATGTATTAAAAACGACGTTTCGACCCGTGCTTTGGGTCCTTATCAAGTTATTAAAAAATAATCCTAATATTATTTTAAATTTGCGTCAATAAAAAAATTAAATAAATTATATTTTAATAAGAGTTTTGCAAAAGAAATAGACAATAATAATTAAAAGTAACAACACGAAAATAATAGAAGTTTTCTTCCTTCAAAAGGCAGGCGCCTCGGTCAACAAGGCGGACAAGTTCGGCTACACGCCGTTGCACATCGCGGCCCTGAATGAGAGTTCGCCCACGGTGATGATGCTGCTGGCGAAGGGTGCTGATGTGACGGCGCGCACTAAGGGCGGCGTTTCTGCCCTTAGCTTTATTATACGTCGCACTCCGGATGTATTGCCGCGCTTTGTGGCGCGCTTTGATCAGGCGATCTCGTTGCACGATCATGAATTGGGCGACGTGGACTGTGAGCTACGGCTGGACTTTCGGCCGTTGGTGCCAGGCGGTCGCGGCGAGACGGATTTAATGCTCTGCCTGGTGGAGGTTGGTCAGGGTCATGTGCTGAAGCACCCGTTATGCGAGAGCTTTCTCTATCTCAAGTGGCTGCGTATCCGCAAATTCTTCCTGCTCAGCTTGATGTTTCACTCGATCTTCGTCGCCCTCTTCACCGGGTATATCGGAGCAACGTATCTTTGGCAAGTAAAACGGCTCAGTAATGTTCTCCTCTGGCCGGTGCTGATATTTACCTGCGTGCTCGCCTGCAAGGAACTCTTTCAAGTCGCCCACGGTATCTGCTCATACACCAGACGCTGGGAGAACTGGCTACAGTGGAGCGTGATCATGGCTTCTGGCATCATCCTGATCCCGTCGGTATATACTTGGCAGCATCACGTTGCTGCCCTGGGTGTCCTGCTGATCTGGATCGAGTTGATGATGGTGGTCGGTCGCTTTCCCATATTCGGTATCTACGTACAGATGTTCACCCAAGTGTCCATCAACTTCTTCAAGTTTCTTGCAGCCTACGTTTGCCTCATAGTCGGCTTCTCTCTCGGCTTTAGTGTGCTGCACAAAAATTATAAATCCTTCGCTGATCCATTGGTCAGTCTACTCAAGACGGTGATTATGATGTCGGGTGAACTCGAGTTCGAGGATGTCTTCTTCGACGAAACAGCGCCGCTCAAGTATCCCGGTACGGCCCACCTGATGCTCCTCGGCTTCGTTATTCTAGTGACAGTGATTCTGACGAATCTGATGGTTGGTCTAGCCGTATCGGATATTCAAGAGCTTCGCAGATGCGCAGGCCTTGATCGACTAGTACGTCGTGCCGAACTAGTGGCTCATCTCGAGAATATGCTGTTCTCCAAGCTTTTGGATCACGCTCCGGCACGCAGGATAATACGGGCGTGTAGAAGAGGCGCTCTGCTATTACATCCGCCGTATCACTGCGCCTTGCACATTCGGCCGAACGATCCACGCGAAAAACGTTTACCACGAGATCTTATCCGAGCGATATATCGTCTGGTCAGCGAGAGGAAAACGCGGCGAGCGACGTTCAGAGGCGGCGTGCCGCCACTGTCGCGAAATGCAAATGCGTCCACAGCAGATTCGAGTCACGCGAGACTCAGCAGGATGTACAGCAACGAGAGCCAGCAGCAGCTGAACGAGCTGGCAGTCGAGTTGAAAAGATGCTCGTACAACATCAGCATAAGGCTGGACAGCTTGACCGATAAGGTGGAGAGTATCGCAAGAGACTTGGGCATGTCGACGCACTTACATTAACGTTGCCTAATTATTGTCTCATCGAGCATTTCGAATTGTTAAAAGAAAGTAAGTAAAAAAACCATGAGAACTAGCGATTCAAAAAAGAAGCACGAACTTGGGGTGAAAGAGATATAAGTTGCCAGAGCCTAATAATAATTTAATAGAGATATGACTCTAACGAGCCGCATATTTTCAACGACAATCTACATACACATATCGATTTCGAAAATTGTATAAAAATCTAATGTAGTTTTATTTAGTCCTCACCAGTAACCTGGTCCTGTATTGCTCTCCAGATTGCAGCTGTACAGTGACAAACTCCATGGATGTCTTTGGAAGTTTTATATTGGCAACCTTAGAATCATAAATTACAGTAACATTTTCCATTTCAGAAAGTTGCTTGTTGACCGCGTGCAACAATAGGTCATTCTCGACTATATAGGCTAGATTATTGTTCAACAAATCCTCGTCAAACGTTATCATAGCATCGGAACATGCTTCCCACACCTATTGTAAAAAACAGGGTGCAAGTAGAAACTTGTACATTGCTTCCTCATATTTTTTAAGTAAGCAAGTAGAAACCTGCATTGCTTCCTCTATTTTAAGCCATAGTTATTTATATTTATATATTTTGGCTTCCTCATAGAGAAAAGCAATCAAAATTATGGACCTTTAACCGCATATAAAGCTGTGTGAATCTAATCAACCAAATCTTAAAGAATTATATATGGAATTGGAGTAGAAAAGACTAAAAAATATAATAAAATTAGAAATAGATCGATATCTCCAAATTTGCGGAAGTTAATGCATAAACAAACATTTCTGCAAAAATTCAAAATTTTATTAAAAAAGAACCCTTTGATTATTAGCAATTTTTATTAATTCTATTATATTCTTCAGTTTTTTCTACCCCTATTTCATATATAATTCGTTTAGATTTGGTTGATTAGTTTTGGAGTTATAGAAAGGCCGTAGCCGGATAAGAAGGGTAAATGTGCCCCCGCACGGATCATGCTCATTTTTTTTGCTTTGATTGCTATCAGTGTCACTTACAATTTAGTCAAGTATTAGCCCTTAATATTGAACCGTTTTGCTGTAAAAAATAAAAATAAAAATTTCGAAAATAATTCATATTTTTTGATTAGCTTAACCGATTTTGATAAAATTTTAATATGTTGTAGATATCATTGAGACACATTTGTGGAAAATTCGGGAAAAGTTTCTGATGATAAAAACATTGATAAAAAAAATAAATAAACGTTCTTGATTTTTTTAGTCTCGATATCTTTCTTGTACAATTACGAAAAAATTTTTCTATGATCTTGGAGTAGTTTCCTATCAAACATAATTTTTTGGAAGCAATAAAATGGGTAGGCGATACTTGTAATAAATAAAGTAATTTTTTTATATTTTTAAATATGATATGCTTTTGGTACGATCGCCATATATTTTATGTAGAATTTTGGGATAGTATTCTACAACAAGTAATTTTTTAAAACTAATAAAATAGGTAGGCGGAAGTAAAAAATATTTTTTTTTTTATTTTTTTAAATTATGATATGCTTTTTGTACCATTGCCATATTTTTTTGTAGAATTTTGAGACGGTATTCTACAACAAGTAATTTTTTTGAACCAATAAAATGGGTGGAAGGTACTTTAAAAAAACAAAATATTTTTTTTCAAAATTATTATAGCTTTTTGGTACCATCGCCATATTTTTATTTAGAATCTTGGAATGGAATTCTACAACAAGTAATTTTCCGAAATCGATTAAGTAAATAGGTACAGGTACTAAAAAAATAATAAAATAAAGTAAAATGAAATAATTATGAAAGGATAAACTATAATCGTATTAAATCAAATGTTTATTAATGAAGTATCCATACACATTCGTTCACGTAATCACTCTCATACTATTATTTACACTATTCATAGTTATATTCATATGGATGGACTAATCTTCATCATTATCTTTATTGATAATAGGCGTGATGCCGTCTGTCTTAAATATATTTAAATATAAAAAAAATATTAAAATATATATAAAACAGACGGCATCACGCCTATTATCCATGAAGATAGTGCGATGAAGATTAGTTCATCCATATAACTATAAATAATAGTATGAGAGTGATTATGTGAACGAATGTGTATGTGTACGTCATTATTTTGAGTGTATGTGTACGACATTTGATTTAATACGATTATAGTTTATCCTTTCTCAATTATTTCAATTTAATTTATTTCATTATTTTTTTAGTACCTGCATCTATTTATTTAATCGATTCCGGAAAATTGCTCGTAGGATTCCATTCCAAGATTCTAAATAAAAATAACGATGGTACCAAAAAACTATAATAATTTTGAAAAAAATATATTTTGTTTTTTAAAGTACTTTCTGCCCATTTCATTAGTTCAAAAAAATTACTTGTTATAGAATACCGTCTCAAAAGTTTACAAAAAAATATGGCAATGGTACGAAGAACATATCATAATTAAAAAAAATAAAGAATATTTTATTTTTTTTACTTTCGCCTACCTATTTTATTGGTTCGAAAAAATTACTTGTTGTAGAATACTATCTCAAAATTCTACATAAAATATATGGCGATCGTACCAAAAGCATATCATATTTAAAAAAAATAAATAAAAATATTTTATTTTTTAAAAGTACCGCCTACCCATTTTATCGCTTCCAAAAAATTATGTCCGATAGAAAACTACTCCAAGATTCTAAAAAAATTTTTTCGTAATTGTACAAGAAAGATATCGAAACTAAAAAAAGTCAAGAACATTTATTAATTTTTTTTATCAATGTTTCTGTCATCAGAAACCTTTACCGAATTTTCCACAAATGTGTCTCAATGATATCTACAACATATTAAAATTTTATCAAAATCGGTTAAGCTGATCAAAAGATATGAATTATTTTCAAAATTTTTATTTTTATTTTTTACAGCAAAACGGTTCAATATTAAGAGCTAATATTTTATCAAATTGTAAGTGACACTAATAGCAATCAAAGCAAAAAAAATGAGCATGATCCGTGCGGGGGCACATTGACTCTTCTTATCCGGCTATGGCCTTTCGGTAAATTTGGCACACACACACACACACACACACATACATACATACAGACATTTTTTAAAATTACAATTTTTCGACGTTTTCGAACATTCTGAACACATTCAGAAAAACAAAAAAAATTTTTTTTTACAAAAACAAGGCTTCCTCTATGAGGAAGCAAAATTATGTCTAGATGTCATAGATTCTCTAATTTTATAAAACAGAACCATATAAACTATACAAAAATCCAGAACCCTAAAGATTACATTTTAATCATAACTGACTATTAGCTATGTAATGTATCAAGATCAACCGTTATAAGTAGAAATTATCTTTATATTATTAATGCAAACTTAGTAACTTAACGATGTAATTAATTCTAAAATAGCAAAGAAGGAATGTAAAGGATTACCTGCATTCTTTTTACTGGAGAACAGCGGATTGCCTCTATGTGTTTCCATGCTCCTATACTGGATAATAAGATATGAGTTTGCTGATTCAATGTGACAACTCGATTGGAGTATTGCTCCTGCGGTGTGTATTCCTGTTTAGTGTTACTTTCCAAAAGTAAGATCTTTTTGTTCGCTAGTCTTTGATTATTTGCTGAAACAAACAAACATATACTTGCCTCATATATCTTATAGTTAAATGCAGAAAGCATAACAAAACCATAGATAAAACGCAGACCTTCAGTTTTAAAGGATATATATTCTAAGTTCTTTTTGTCTCACAGAATACTTTAAAATAATTGCAACAATTAAAATAATGCCATTAATTAATAATTGCTAATGGCAATTTTGATACATATGGTATTAGAATATTTGTTTGTTGTTTTAACAGGTAATGATTTTTTGTAAGAAAAGTGGAAATTATTTTAAAAATCTATAAGTTTGTTAAGAAATTTTATAAAATTTTTGAGAGGTCTTTAAGGTAGCTACTCTGCGTTGCAGTGAGTCAAAATAGAGTCTCAAAAAAAATTTTTTATTGTATTAAAAAATGTATATTTGGTATCACCTTGTTCAGTGCAATTTCTAGTTTCCAGAAATGTATAATAACACCATGTAATTAATCCCAGATACAGGTAATTAATTAAAAACGAAGTGTCTTACACATGGGTACCAACTTCACATTTGTCAAAACAACTGTAATAAAAAATCTAAAAAATTGGGTGCAATATAAAAATTTTTCTTTTTAATTAGACTTCTTAAATAGTTTTAAATTTCTTTGAACAACCTGATGGACTTCTGTCAGTGGTTCCCACATTCTTGACCATCTGCTATATACAAACTGATAGTGTTGATAAAAAGCTAACCTATGGCGCATGCCAACGTCGTACCAACCATGCCACCTCCGACGACGACGACGTCGTAGGTCTCCTCATTTTTCGCAGTATTCGAGTAGCTCCTTCTCGAGACCGCAATCGCGCCGGGAATGACACGCTCGCAATTCCGCGATAACAACGCGAGAATTAATCGGTATGTCGACATCTTCTTCTTCTTCTTCTTTTATTAAATTGGCTCCTGCCGCTAATCCGCAGACAATACGGCCAACATTTGCCACTGTTTGATTAACAAAGTCTGGAACTCGTTGCGTAACAAAGTCCGAATGGAAATTATCAAAAAACTGAGTGGAGATCAAGGCCGACAGTAACAGTCGCAATACTCAAAAAAATTTTTCCGGATAGAACACGTCCGAGCACGTCAAAACGTGTCGTCCGCGAAACACGTCCGAACTCGTTGCTTCTCAACGACCGAATTGGACCGAATGTATGTCGACATCGTCTCCATGGGTGCGTTCCGAGTTACGCATGAAAGCGCGTAGACTGCATAGAAAGTCGTGGCCGCCGCCCGGCACTGCCCGGCACGTAGACGTAGACCGGCACGCTCCGCGGTGACGTCACGGCCTGCCCCCTACCCCTCCTTGCGGCACGACGCGCGCGGCTGCGGCCGGTTCAAAAATACCGAAAACTTTTAACGAACAATAAGAGATCAACGTACTTATGCCGAATTTTTCGTTAACTTTCACAGGTTTAACTGGCTGTATTCTACGTTCTGTCTCGGTGGTGTCTGGTCGACGTAGCTGTCTCTCGAAACGCGAGTGTTATATATCGCGAACAATTATATAGTGATCATTAGCCTGGCGATTAATTAACTCCCTCATACTACGTTTACGCGAGCGTTACTTCTGTAGTAACTTACGATATATCATTCGTTTACGCGGAGTAAATTATCGTAATAAGTTACTACAAAATCTCGTTTACGCGAAGGAATTATCGTAAGTTACTATATACAGAAGTAACGCTCGCGTAAACGTAGTAACAGTCAGTAATTTAGGGGTATCGAGGCGACGCGACAGAGGCTGTGTTAATCAGAACAGATATTTTTGCGCGATTTATCTATGTATATTTAAGAAATATAATATTGTAATTGTACAAATATAAAAGAGTTTTATCTATAATTTTACATACGTATTTTCAATATATGTGTACATTTTAATATATATTTCATATACATGCATATTCGGGAATCGAGGAATGGAAATTCTAACCATCATTTTTTGCCGCGATATATTCGTACAAAATCTTTCGTTAAAGTTGCTTAAATTTTAGTATAGATGTGTATAGAATTTCGTGGCGGAATTTGGGATAGAGTTCTATTTATAATTTTGTGTACCGTATATTGCGAGAGAAATTTATATAAACTTCTCAAATATATATATATATATATATTATATCTAATATCTAGATATATATAAAATTATATATATATATATATATATATATATATATATATATTAAAATACACACGCACATTGGAGTACGCATGAAAATTCCTCTTTCAATTAATTTTTGTAAATTAATATCAATTGATACTAATATAAATTTTAATTAATATAATAGTATCAATTAGTATATTATTTAATTTAATATTTTTATATATCTATTATTTAAATAAAAAATAAACTTATAGGTATTATTTAAGTTATTATATATTTTATTATAAAAATATAATTTATAAATTATTTATAAATTAATTTTATAGAATTATTCCTTGGTATATTCTTTATATACAATGCAGAAATAAACACTGCACAAATTTAAATAATAAAATAGTTTCATTTACATCGTCATCTTAATTTTCTCTACATCACATATACACACAGATATACATATATGTATATGTATGTGTAATACATGTGTTATGTATGTAATGATCTCGTCTCGATGTAGGTAAAAATATTATCAACAGGTGCAATCAGATGCAACTCCCGAATATATCCCCTCCAGCTGGCTAGTTCGGACACGAACCATTAGCACGGACGCAAACCATGTGCGGTTACCGCGCGAAACGACGTAGTTGAGTTGCATTTTCTCAGGCGGCGCGTCGGAAAATGCAACACACGAAAAAGGACCTCAACAAAGTTAGCCCCCCCAAGTGGATTATTGATACTTTTTTTTTTACCAATCGATTGGTGGTTGATTGGTAGTATTTGGTACCGTATTCAAAACGTTTGGTAGTTTCTCGTTTTTTTAGGAAATCAAAAACAAATTTTTGATCTTCTTTTAGCCCCCCCAATTTGACTGTGGTAATTTTTTTTTTTTTTAATCGATTGGCGATTGATTGGCAGTGTTTGGTACCGTATTAAAAACTTTTGGTGGTTTCGCGTTTCTTTAGGAAATCGAAAAAACAAATTTTTGATCTTTTTTTAGCCCCCCCACTTTGACTGTGGTAAGTTTTTTTTTTTTTAATCGATTGGCGATTGATTGGCAGTGTTTGGTACCGCATTGAAATCTTTTGGTAGTTTCGCGTTTTAAAAAGAAAGAATTAATTGTCAACAAATTTTTAACCTTCTTTAGCGCCTCCACTTTTACTGTTGGGGATTTTAAATTCTTTTTTACCAATCGTTTAGTGGTTCATTGGTAATGTTAAAAGCTGTAAGTTATTGAAAATTTTATTTTAAAGCCTTGTGTCCACGATGCTAGAACTGTGTCCGAGTTTCGGTTTAAGTCAATGAAACTGCTACTTTACTGTAAAAGCTGCAAGTTGATTGGCTTAAGCCCGGTGTCCACGATGCAAGAACTGTGTCCAAGTTTCAGTTTAAGCCAATGAAACTGCTACTTTTCTGTAAGAGCTGCAAGATGATTGGCTTAAATTGAAACTTGGACACAGTTCTAGCATCGTGGACACCGGGCTTTAAGCCTTGTGTACACGATACTAGAAATCGGTCCGAGTTTCGGTTTAAGCCAATGAAACTGCTGCTTTTCTGTAAGAGCTGCAAGTTGATTGGCTTAAACCGAAACTCGGACCGATTTCTAGTATCGTGTATGTACACAAGGCTTTAAACCAAAACTCGGACACAGTTCTAGCATCGTGGACACAAGGCTTAAAAGCACATTCACAATGAGAGGAATAAGGAATAAGATAAAGGAATAAGGCATGTTGCATCTCACTTTAATGTACATATGTGTACTGAAATACGACATTCCCTTATTCCTTATTCATTTATCTTAGGGTGCCTCCCCATGCAGGACGGAATCTCGGAAAACGGAATCTCGGAATCATTCTGATTGGTTAGTCCCATGAGGCTATTAAATAGCCAATTGACTAACCAATCAGAATGATTCCGAGATTCCGTTTTCCGAGATTCCGTCCTGCATGGGGAGGCACCCTTATTCTTTATTCCTCTCATTGTGAATGTGCCTCTAAAGCCCGGTGTCGACGATGCAAGAACTGTGTCCAAGTTTCGGTTTAAGCCAATGAAACTGCTACTTTTCTGTAAGAACTGCAAGTTGATTGGCTTAAATCGAAACTTGGACACAGTTCTTGCATCGTGGACACCGGGCTTAAGCCTTGTGTCCACGATGCTAGAACTGCGTCCGAGTTTTGGTTTAAGCCAATCAACTTGCAGCTCTTACAGAAAAGTAGCAGTTTTATTGACTTAAGGGTTGTGTACACGATACTAGAAATCGGTCCGAGTTTCGGTTATAAGCCAATCAACTTGCAGCTCTTACAGAAAAGCAGCAGTTTCATTGGCTTATAACCGAAACTCGGATCGATTTCTAGCATTGTGGACACCGGGCTTTAAACCGAAACTCGGACACAGTTCTAGCATCGTGGACACAAGGCTTTAAAATAAAATTTTCAATAACTTACAGCTTTTAACATTACTAATAAACCACTAAACGATTGGTAAAAAAGAATTTAAAATCCCCAACAGTAAAAGTGGAGGCGCTAAAGAAGGTTAAAAATTTGTTGACAATTAATTCTTTCTTTTTAAAACGCGAAACTACCAAAAGATTTCAATGCGGTACCAAACACTGCCAATCAATCGCCAATCGATTAAAAAAAAAAAAACTTACCACAGTCAAAGTGGGGGGGCTAAAAAAAGATCAAAAATTTGTTTTTTCGATTTCCTAAAGAAACGCGAAACCACCAAAAGTTTTTAATACGGTACCAAACACTGCCAATCAATCGCCAATCGATTAAAAAAAAAAAAATTACCACAGTCAAAGTGGGGGGGCTAAAAGAAGATCAAAAATTTGTTTTTGATTTCCTAAAAAAACGAGAAACTACCAAACGTTTTGAATACGGTACCAAATACTACCAATCAACCACCAATCGATTGGTAAAAAAAAAAGTATCAATAATCCACTTGGGGGGGCTAACTTTGTTGAGGTCGAAAAAGGCCGGGATATGGCCTGGGATCTGGGACTCTGGGATGGCCTCATGGCCTCTCTCAGGTTTCTCTCTGCTTCTGCCTTCTGCTTATGGCTCCTGCAATTTTATGTGCTTCCACCTTTAGCCAATGCGCGCAATGGGAGCGCTTTGGTAGCGCCAGAGAGAAACCTGAGAGAGGCCATCCCGGCGTTTTCCGTCAATTTTTGAGTGCCCGATTTTCCGACGCGCCACCTGAGAAAGTGCGCATAAACTACGTCGTTTCGCTCGGTAACCGCACATGGTTTGCGTCCGTGCTAATGGTTCGTGTCCGAACTAGCCAGTTAGAGGGGATATGCTGCGGCCGCGGCGGCCGCGCTCGGCCGGCCCGGCGCACAGTGGAGCTGTTTGCGCGAATCGCTTGTAAAATATGCAATGAATGATCATAAAACCTTTCAATGTTGACTTATAAAAATTGCAAAAGTGTATATTTATTAAAAATTAATGATAGAAACAAGTATTATTTGATGAAAATTAAATAAAAATTCAATTTACATTTAATTTACGTATAAGAGCAAAGTAATTCTTGCGTTTCACCGCTAGTCTAAATTTTTTTATGTGGTTTACTTCTTAAACTAGTTATTAACGGATCGGATGACACGAGCATCATATGCATATCATCATCTTCATTTGTAAACAGACGGCTACATTTTCTACTATGAATTAAGTCGATATCGTTTATATAGTCCTTATTTCCTGCCTCTTGAGCTTCTTCCGATAATGTCCCAACAGGTAACGCTGCATAATTTCTATAATTTTCTTACCGTGAAGAAGAATTTTGTGAACGGTAATTGGCATAAAGTACCAAGAATATTTTTCAATAAATATTTCCGCTGCCTTGTACGCATAAGAACCGATTTTTTCGGAATTTATTTCTTCACCACAATTAATCGTTTGTAATATTGTGTGGAAAATCTTTTGATCAATTCCTCGTCAACTCCAGATATTTCTGCTGTGATTTTTGGATCAGCAAAAAATCGTCGAGAAGTATTTCCGTCATTAGATGATCCGCGGAACCTTTTGTTTAACGATGTCTACCCTCAGTCCAAGTTTATTATAAAAAGCGTCTTGTATTCTTTTTTTGTTTCTTCTTTTTGAACGCGTGTTTCTGGCGTTGTTGACCACTTCTTGAAAGACAAATTGTAGGCAATATGTAATATACACTTCATGAATTTGATTCGTGCGTGCAAGGGTGACATTCCTAATTTGAGTGCCTCTTCTTTGTTAGACCTTTTGTTAATTTCTGTAAAGTTGTTCATTTGAGATGGTTTGGATCCGCAAATGAAGCACACGAAGATGATGAAGGCGTGTGGGTTACAGCTTGAGCTACCTTGCCGTCTATCATCGTAAATATAATTTGATGATTTATTTTGAATGTGGTTCTAAACTTTTCTATTTCTGTTTCTCGTAACTCGTAATTGAGCAATTTCGTCATCCATACGTTGCTTTTCACTTTTTATTTTTTCAGCAGTTTCTTTTGTGTATTCAAATTGTATTGCTCTGCAATATCTCGTTGAAGAAGGTCGATCATCATTATTCCAAATAATAATATTTTTATCGTAAAATGAAGTAAGACGTAAGGGCACCAATGAAGTCATATAAACATATATATTCATCAGATATTTCTTTGTCCATTAAACTTTGTTTGTATTCGCTCTGACCTGATGATCCATCACGACCCCATTTCGTGAGCAATGTTAATTCATTGACATCAACCATATTTTCCTTATCTATTAAATTGTCTCAAATAGTCTTTTTGCAGTATGATCTAGTAATTTTTGTAAATTATTTGACGCCGAACTGTCTCTGTAATATTAATGTCGTCTGGGTAGCAATCCTGTTTTGATTTTTGGATATTTTATACGATGGAAATTTATACGATCGAATCCAATTTTCTTCGTCGCAGCTCTTATTGTTTCGTACTGTCGTCTTGATAACTGAGCATCCATTATTAATGCCAGAGCAGTGTTATTAGCATCAAAACCATTTTTCTGATTTTGTATTTTACTTGAAGCGGCATCGATCATTTGTTGTGGGTAAGCAGCGCGTAATTCGCTTATTGTTAGTTTCATCCGTTTTGCACGATCACAGCATTCGTCGAAACTCTTTTTCGGTCTGCCTACTGAATAGTTTGATGGCCCAGTTCGAGTAGAACTTGCAACTTCAAATTCGACTTCAAAAATACCTTGTAACCAAGTACTGTACTTCTTATAGAATCTCGGCTTTAATCGTTGCACTGTATTCCATCTTGAATTTAGCTGTGGAAGAAATCGTTTTCTAATCTCCTGCAAAATCTTGTCGAGATAATTGTCTGGAAGACTTGGGTAAGATGTACCAATACATAATTTTAGACGATTGAAATCTCGATCACAACGGAAAAATTCTGTGACTAATTCTTGATAGGAGATAGAAAAGCTTTTCATGTCTTGATCGAGATCTCAATCGATACTTGCACATTGCTTCCTTATAGTTTGTAAGTGTGCAAGTAGAAACCTGCACATTGCTTCCTCTATGAAGAAGCCAAATTATTTTTTATTGTACAGGGCTTAAGTCCTGTGCACTGTGTCCTGTGTGTCACTTGGTAGAAAGCACCCTATATCACACGTCTCCCTTCTTTTTCTACGAGCATATCTTTTTTATTACTTTGAGATTATTTTCTCTCTCTCTCTGCCATTGTACATGTACGCACCTTCACACTCATACACTCAATTCACTATAGCATATGTGACAAGTTATACAAGTATGGCCTGCTTCAGCTTCCCGCTACCCTCATTGTCTCTAGTACGTTAGTTCTATCTGTGTCATCTTTCCTTCGTTTTTTTAATCTTTCAATTGTGTACATTGCAAACGTACGTACGTACGTACGTACGGCGGCAGATATTAAATTATAGCTTTAATACATAGGTATAGTATTATATTAAATAGTATTTATAGTTATATTATTTTTTTTCTATAACAATATTATATTTTATTTAATATTTTGTATACATAATTAATATTTACATAATTACATATTAAAATAATTATATATTTTATATTTCTTATTTATTTTGATCCAAATATTTTTCCTTTCATGGTGAAGCATGTGGACGTTTTTATTGCAAATAATAAAACACAGATGGAAAA